>VXBA01000387.1:845157-905516 GCA_013399895.1 Serilophus lunatus
GGAAGGAAGACAAAACTCCAGCAAAGCAAAACCTGTTCCCATTCACATCCTAAACCATAAAAGTTACCCCTTTGTGCCAGCTGCACCATCATACTACTGTGTTCTACCTTGACGCGATTTTTTTGGTGGAGAGCTGCCTATACAATCTGTGAGCACTGTTGGAACAGCCCAATTTTACAAGCATAAAGTATTATGATTGCATTGATTTCCATCATAAATCATATTTTCCATCCTCTGTCTCTCTTTCCTTGCACTGACTGAATTAAGCCTTGGTGTTTTCTTTAGCTGCTGCCAGAGCTGAGGCTTGAGATGATATTAGGGTAATGATGATAAATTTTAGCCTCAAGCCAAACCATTTCCACATTACAGATAATGTTTTTCCAAATAAGTTCTGTTATTGGAATCCAGGACCCACCACATCTGCAGGCTCAGAAGCTGCCTCAACACAGTCTTTTTGCTGTAATGGATTTATAGATTTGAAAATTTACTCTAAACAAATAAATGAGAGAAGAGAGAAAAAATGTGAATGAATGGACAGGGAGACTCGACCAGAAGGAGGAGAAAAAGAAGAGAAGGGGAAAAATGAGAAGGGAAGAAAAGAATAAAGGAAAGAAGAAATGAAGCAATGAGGGGAAGAGGAAATAAGGAAAAGCATGAGATAATGTACACAGCAAAGTACTAACCAGCCTGCTGCCAGCTGTTTGTCTTTAGAAGAAAAGCTACCCTCACAGACAATTACAATTGCCTTGTACAAGCACCAAGTATTTCAAGCATTCATACCCCTAGATATATGCTTCAGATTTCACTCCTGTCTCCTTACAATGCCATTCCCTGTCATCTCATCCCTTCTCAAAAAAGGCCTTGGACAAATGATTATAATATTCCTGCAAATTCTCTGCTGTCCTCACGATGGACTAGGACGAAACAGAACTAAGCCTGACCCAATATTAGTATCTGTACTACGATCTCAATCTCAGGTGGTGTCTTACTGGTCTAAAGTGATTCTCATTTTTGAAGCTACTACAGATCCGGTCGTCTTCCCACATTTATCTGAGGGGAATTCACTTTGTGTAATCAGGCCTGAAGGACAGTGTACCATGCTTAGAAGAGTATAGATTCTGGGCATAGTGACTTTCAGGAGAACATTGAATGAGGCCAACTCCATTCCTTACTTGTTTTTCAGCCACTGTAAAGGGAGGAACTTCACCATGTCACTGTGGCATTTTATAGGGATAATGTTGTTTTACCCTGTGTCCTCAGTAGTGCTCCATCCCTGATTTGCAGCCTGACTTAATAAATGTTAGGCTCTTTGTGGCCTCTCTGCTCTGCTCCTCATATTAACCAGACCATAGCTGCTTGAGTGTTTTTGTTTGTTACTCTAGCTAAGTCCCTTATGGAGGAGTACAGGCAGAGGTGCCTGTTTCAGCAGCAGGCAGCCCTTGGAAATCATGCTGGCTCAGAGCAGTGCAGAAGTTCTGTGGAGTTATGGCTTAGGAAATCACCTACACACAAATACTGCAAAGGTAAAAAACACACCTCGATTCCTCTTCTGTTTTTTGTACGGTGTGCCCTGCCAGACAACACTTTCTGAGGAAGCTGCTTAGCACCTGCCACCATTTGTAAATGCAAGACATGCTAGTTTCAGATCCTTGGTTCATCTTGAGCTGTAAAATTACATCTCATTGGCTTACACTGTGTATGTGGTATTAATCTGAAAGAAAACAGGTATCTCTCTTCACATCCCAGATTCCAGAAAAGCAGAGGAATAACTGATATCCTGATTCATGTTTCTTCCTCTGGAGCTCAGAGTTATTGTTCTCAGCCCTAAGTCAGAAGCCCTCACTGCTGCAAGCCTGGGCGATGTTGAAATACAATCTGATGCAGATGGTAGGAGCCAGCTCTGATTCTGACCAACATATTTATAGCCAGGAGAAGGGAAAAAAAATGGACCTGCAGATAGGTAGGCAGGTGGCAGGCAGTTTATTTCATTGGCAGTGCTGAAGTGCCTACTTCATGGGATGCTAAATGCAATAAGTGGGGAGGAGAACAAATTTAAGAGGGAAGAAGGAGGGAGTGAAGCAGTCAGTGCTCTTCAGGGTATGAAGGGAACATCCTGCACTTCCAGAGGACTCTCAAAAAAGAAAAACACCCTCAGGATGCTGCCTTTGCATGGGCCATGTCTTTATTATTCATATCAGCCCCTAAAGAGGTGCTTTCTCTGAGGACATGAGTCATCTGGGAAAGCCAGCAGCCCTACCATGTCCCTGCTGCAAGTCTGGGTTGGCAAAGTCAGTGAGTTCTGGGCTATGGGTGCCAGATAACATGTCCCTAAAATTGAGCAAAACCATTTTACTTGCTTACCTGGATGAATCAAATTGAGATCAGCCTGACTTAATCAGAGTAACTCGCAATCCTACCAGCACCCTACAGTGAAAACATACCTGGTACTCTGTTCCTGCAGCCAGACTTACATGAAATATTTGCTGTCCCCTGTCGCTCCTCAAGGCTGACTGCTAACTAAGGTGGTAGTGCTCACTAAATAGATCTCAACTCCAAGTCTATACTCCTAATACCAAATACAAAACTCTCTGAGAATGCAGCAGTCTGCCAACACATAGAGAAGGGCTATGTGACACGTTTTCCTCTCTCCATTTCTACCCCACAGTGGAAAAATTCAGCAAAACCTTTACATGTGTTACTTCGCTCATGGATTGCCTCTCTTTTCTTTGTGCCCATTGCAAGATAGGGGGGACCACAACTGAGATCTGGAATTTCAGTGCAGTAATGCACAGTTTACAGTGCAAGACTCCTTCTAGTGAATGGATTGATCACATGGGAGGTCAGTAAGGCGGACATGATGCTGTAGGAGCCGTAAAGGCAACCAAAGTCTTTAAGGTATGGAACTATGCACCTGCAGATACCAGGAACAACCACCTCAAGGAAGGTAAGAAGAGTTTTGAGCCAGGTGTCCAGAAACTTTATGTCTCAAGAAGGGCTTCTGCACAGTTTCCCCTCCTCTGACTCCAAAACCTGACCAGAAATAAAGCTAGCATTTTTACACTGCCTGTTAAGTTTGTTGTAGCAAAGGCAGGAGTTTGATTGCCATTACTGGGACCTCATGGACAAGGTACCTAAGAGGGAAAAGTCACTCTCACATTTACTAACAACCAGTGTTGCTGCTGGCAGGCACCCCACTGGGAGAAGGATTAGATAAAGCACAGAGAGCTGCCCTATCTTCCACCTTGTAAAGGAACATTTATTACCCAATGCAATGGAGCATTTTAGTTACTGTGGCTGCACCAGACAGCTTCAGTCTGCTGAGCTGTGATACTGGGCCTGGTTTGAAAAGAAAAGAAATACTAAACTATATTCAGACTATTTCATGGGTGGTATTTTATTTTATTCCATTTGAACAGTGTTCTGGTTTATCTTCCGTTTAATTTGAAGGATTGAGCAGGTTCCCAATAAATCCCATAGTAAGATCTACATGAGAAAAACTCTTAAAAAAACCCCAAACCAACAACAAAACCCTTTCTTCTGCTGCTGCTGATAACAAGGCCTATTACTTCCCAGCCTGTGTTTTGTTTCAACACCGTATAATCTCTCAGTTGCAAACAAGAGACCAAGACAGCTCTGACTAGAGCTACCCTATAAATGATTTTGTCCTCAATGTTTGTTCTCATTGGAGAGGTGCCAAACTCTCCGCTCACGTGATTAAGTACAGGCGGTAAATAGGCTTTTGGGCTGGTTCATAGGTAATTCACAGGTAGTTTGCCAGGGAAAACTAGGTTTGTATTCCATGAGAAAGCAAACCTTTTTTTTAAAAAAAAAGTGATCTGAGGCTAAAGCTGTGGTTCATCATACTTTTTCCCCATTTAGACATGGTAGATGATGTCCCCCACCTTGTAGGTTTCTTTTAGTAATGGACTAAATAAAGATTCCATGAAGTTATGTGGACTTGTATCATACAAAGAATTGCATTTATCCTTGGCCATTGCCTCTCCCAAGCACTTGCAAACATTTCTTTCTTGACTTGCCCAAGGCTGACAAAGGCTGCCAGCACACTGGAGCTCCTCAGCTGCCCAAATGGAGGGAAAATGTCTCTGCCTAAACTAACAGATATGTACTATCTGTGAGTAAATTTAGTCTAGAAATGGAGATGGAGATGTGGAAAAACCTTCCAAAACAGAATAAAGAATAGGAGGGATCTGAACAAATGCAGATGCCTATAACAGAGCCAGGCCCCTTCAATTCTATGCAGAGAATTAAGCATAGCTTATGAATCATCTCACCCTAATGAGGCATCCAAAATAGACCAGATGAATCACAGCCCAGAAACACCTATTTTTCTCCCTTTGCTGTAAGAGCCCAAGGTAACTGAGACAGAGGTATTTACACTGCAGGTGGTTAAAGTTAGGTGAGATGAGTTAAAAAAAAAAAAAAAAAAAAAAGAAAAATTAACAACAAATTTCAGAGTTTTTAGGTGCAACAGAACATTTGCATGATGGTTAACTCACACAAAAGGATGTGATTCATGAGATGGTGCAAGGAGTCCACTGCAGGTCAAATAGGACAATTCTTGCAACAATCTATTAATAAAAAACTTTCTTGATGGAAACTGCTTACAACTACTGTCATAAAAGTACAGATACTTTCCTTTGAAGCCAATGCAGCACTCCTTGGTTTACATTGGGATAGTGAAGAACTGCACCTTCCCTTTTAATTTGAATATAAGGCTTAAAGATGACAGCATTTCTCTTTTCTCTTTAATTAATCTATTTTTATCCACTATTCCTGTAATGAATCAAGGGAGTTTTTTTAAATAAGGAAGAAGCAGAAGCTTATTCAGAAGTGAGGGTTCTCTTCATACTCTTTTTCTCTAATTTGTCTCAAATATCACCTTTCAAGACTTCTTTCCCCTTGAATAAAGTCAACTTTCCACATGCTGATTCCTGTTGCCATTGCTCAAATCTCATAAAAAATCCCACTGCTTATGAGAGGCTTCACTTGCCAAAACTAATAGGAAAGAGTTGTAGGTGATGGAGAGGAACGATGGAGAAGGTTTTGTGTTCTGAGTGTCTCTTTTTAGCAAACTCATAGTGATTTTTTTTTTTAATAAAAGCCCACCAGATCCTTTGGCACAGGTTAGGTCCACAGTGCAGACGGTGGTGGATCCCAGCAGCGCATCCCAGCATGGTTACAAATTAACTAAGCCATAAAGGGAGCCAGCACACATGGTCCCAAAGACACCCAAAGGTATCAGTACCTTCTCCCACTCAGGATGAAGTCCTGCCTTCCTGCTTTTCCTAGGAATTTGCAGAAGTAAATCACATTTATGACACTAGTGAGGACTTTTAGGGTGAGGAAACATCTCAGCTTTGGCCACTGTATTCTGCTCTCGGTGTCCTTATGTTGAATCTGATGACAGCAAACTCTGGTTCTTGCTTTTATTTTGGAAATGAAGAATGATTTTTTGAAACAGCTTGATAATTGTATTTCTGAGATATCTTTACCTCAATTAACAAAACATCACAATCAAAGATAGAGGACCCCTGGCACAAACCTTCCTAGGCTTGCACCTAAGGAATGCTTTTTATCAGAGTTTGGCCTTATCACCTGGAGGAGCAGATCCTGAAACCAATGACTGAGTGATGTAATTTCTTGCTGTATTCGTTTCCTTACTCATGTTTCTTTCCTTGCTTTGCTGTGTAACTAGTATTAACAAAGAAATCTATTTATGTTGTCTCTCTTGTCCAGCATTTCAAATTCTCCGCACACTCCCTCACAACTCTTTCATCTTTCAAAATAGTGACTGGCATGCTCTGGGCATGGTTCTTTCTTGACTTCATCTTTCTTGAAAGCCCCATGCTGGTATCAGTCCTGTCACAAATCAAACACCATTTTTTTTAGGAAATGGGATATCTCTAAATCCTCATCTCCTTACAGGCCTGAAATATCTGAGCTCAACCTTCTGCTAAATAACAACAATAACAATAAAAACAACAATAGTAATAATAAAAAAAATTTTAACATATCACCTGGTACTTCAACTGATGTGAAAACTGTTTCAAAGAACTTTGCTGAGCTTTGCTGGGTACAGGTGTTTTCAGAGCACCGATTGGGTTCCATCACAATTTAAATTATAGTACCACCCATAGCCATTCTTGCCTCTCGCACATGGGTAGATGCTCACAAGTTGCCTCTTTTATTTTTTTCTTTCTGTCTTTCCCTCTCCATTCTTGTCTTTCCAGATGATCGCCTCATTTGGGGAAAATGTAACAAAAAACCGGCTTTATGAGTGAAGAAGCCACAAGATGGCATTGTAGAGCAATTAAACGAGAAATCTGAACCGGACTCCGCTTTTCTTCCTTGCCGGTGGAGGAAGAATAAGGAGCAGGGAACAGTGCTCGTTGTAAGAGGGGGACAGGTGTTTCGAGCAGCCTCCAACACAGCCACTGTCCCTTCTGTTGACGGTCTCACTTGGTTAACTTTTATTAACATTTCCAAGATTTCAAATGAAAGCCCTTCAAGAAGCAAAGGAGAGCACATGCCTCTTCATCTAGCCTTTGCTAGTGTAATTTTCCTCTCAGTGATCTGCTTTCCCCTCCGCCTTTTTCCCCCTTATGCAGAGGTGTGCTCATGTTTATACCGTTATTTTTGGAGTGTGTGTGGTATGTCAACCTGTTGTCCCTTGAGGTTGTGGGTAAGATACAAACCTCCTGTTTGACCGCAGTGTGTGCCGCAGTGTGTGAAGTCATGTTGTGGCCTGATGAACCAAGGGAAAAGGGGAGCAATACAGTGTGTAGGGTGTGCACATGTGTGAGTACTATGTGAACATCGCGCACACACACAGATTACAGGAACATCTTGAGGTTACATGGCTGAAACACGCGTGTGCAGGACGAGGTGGTTATGGCTGTACTATGAAACAGCAAACACTTCCAGTGGAAAGTGATCTTGAAAAATGGTTGTAGGTGCAGTGTATACTATTTTTGTTTAGTTGTGGCAAGCTATGTAGCTGTCACAGCACAGTGTGAGCATGTGGACATCTCTCACGGCTTGTGGGCCCGATGGCACAGAGCAGTGTGCGTCTGTACCTTGGTGGGGTATTAATCGTTCAGGCAAACTGTGCCTGTGTGGCCATGCTGGACAGAGCAGTGCTGGCTTGGCTCTGAGGTGCAGCAGGCAGTGTGTGTGCATCAGCACTCCCATGTTTCAAGTTTCTCTGGAGCGTGTGATTTATGCATGCATGAACATGGTGGAGGGCACATACAGCTGGTTTTGGACAGCCACAGCTCACTGCAGCAGCAAGAGCTGGGAGGGGGAACTAGCAGCATTCAGCCCAATCCTGCAGCACTTGTCAGCATTGAGGGGGAAAATAATGAGGAAAAGAAATCCAACCCCATTGCTGACTTTCCTTGCAGATCAGTAGAGAGTGTGGCACCTGCAGAAAAGCTGGGCTGCTCACCAATAGCTCACATAGACTAGCTTGTTTTTGTAAATAATATAAAGTCCCCTTTATTTCACGATGTGTATTGTTATGGGCCAGGTCACTGAATCCATTAGGGCTGATTCCTCAGAGTAACTTGCAAATGAGACAGAGCTCAGGATGCACATGCTTGAGAAATCAGCTATTCAGAATAAAAGCAGGGATTGACAGACCTCTCCATGTCTCTTTTTTTTTTTCTTGTGGTCAGTGAGGGCAGGTATTTTTCTTGGCGGTGATGGTGAACAAAGAGATGCAATGGTACAAATGTTGTTGTTTTATGTGCAGTGCTGTTTGAAAGAGCATGAGAAGAAAATAGTTCCCTTTTTTTTAGAAGTAATCTTAGAATTGTTATTTTTGTTACTTCAACCACTATGTTTATAATTGTTACCATTATTAAATCACTTCGTAGTCAAATTGTCTAAGGGAATCTTAGGGGGGTTTTTTTTGCTTTGTTTGTTTGTTTGTTTTGTGTTTTGTTTTTTTTTTTTATCATCCCAGCTATAAAAGAGCTAATAAGTTGCCGCATTGGGGCTCCAAGGAATTGATGCAAGATTATTCCCTCATGGATTACTCTCTCAATGCTTTGTCCAGCTTAATTTTAATATTACTCATCATTGTTTCATATTTGCATTGTGCTTCAGTTAGGGCTCATTTCAGCACTGGATTTCCTTAAATATAAATCTCTCAAAAGCTTAAAGGCAAAAAAGTGCACAGGGGTGAGAGTCTCTGTGTACTGCAGTGTTATTTTTCATTGCAGTCCATGCCACAGTCTTGTTCCTTTGCTTTCCTTTTCATACCTGAATCCTGCTGTTTTGGAGTACAGCTGAGCAGTGGAGTTATACCTGTGTATCAGCTCCCTGCCTCCATCAGGGAGGGCCAGTCCCCATCCTCCATCAACCTGCCACTGTGAGGTCCTTCCACTCTCACCTAAATCAGTTTTGGTGCTTGTAAGACACAAAGATGGTTCAACCTGTTATCCCTGTAAAAAACTATTCTCTATTTTTATGGGGTTTTTGTCCTTCCCCCCCACTTCCCCTCCACTGGTCCTTTTAATTTCTATCAATTCAGTGAGCTGATATTGCTTAGGAGAGATAGTGCCATGGAGGGAACATAACGTGTCTACATAGAGGACTCAGCCTCTGATGACAGATTGAGCTGTTGTGCTCTAGAAGTAACAGAGTTTTGACTGTGCAGGAAAGCTACAGGCACTTTGGGTGAGGTCATCCTTAGTCCACATATAAAAGCAGCATAATCTGCCCACCAGACACCTGTGTGAGCACTCCCTGCTCTCCTCCTCTCTCCTCAGCCTCACTTCTGCTCAGTCCCAACCAGATGCAATAGAGTAGCACCAGGTTCAAAGAGATTGGTTTCTGAAATGGACCATGAGAATAGGAGTCCAAGGTTGAGAAGCTGTAGCATGACCATGTTCTGTTAAGGGAAAGACACTTAGATCTCATGCCATGGGCATAAGGGCACTAGAGCACCAGAGAGCCAAGGCAGGATAGACAAGAGAAAATCAACACTCAAACCCAGGTAAAATATACTGTGGGGCACTAGAACAAACTACAATGCAAAGAGTCATAGGGAACTACTGAAAATAGAGTGAATTGTTTATTTTGTGAACCTTCACCTCAAATGCAGGAGTATTTAGGTCCTTATGCTGATTCCCAGACCCTGTGCTGTGACTGCTGTTGCTACACTATCGCTACTGCTGCAAAACAGCTGTGATGTGAAGAAAATGGCAAAAAGGAGATGTCTGGGGAGCCAAGATCCCAGCAAAATGATTGCTTGGCATAACTAGAAGAGGAAGGCATCTCTAGCAATAAGAGTCCAATATCCCAGTTACTCATGTGATATGAAGAGACAGCTCTACATAATGCCTTAGAGAAGAAATCCTCTCCCAGGAATGCTCTGAGGTCCTGATTTAACACCGACTTAAAAATGCATTTGAGTCTCACTATGTCGAGTGACGCTTACTTGTGTGTGTACGCCATGGCTTTCAAAAACTGCACCAGAGCATATAACAGCTTACAGCCGAGGAGACAGCAGACGTAGGCACAATGCAATTACTGAGGCTGTGGACGCAGGCTGCCTGAGAGCCTCCTCTTCAGTGTCTATCCCTTTGCTACGCACAACATGGGGAGATGAATCTGGTAGGGTATCGTCTGCTTCAGGATGAAAGAGCTTAAACATTACAAGAATGCGATGATCACCCATGTATGGGAGATTTCTGCTGAGTCTCTTTCTTGGCTCTAAGGGACTGAAACTCTACTCTTGGGAAAAGTTCCTTTCCACCAGGCTATCAGCTACACTGTGAGAGAGGAGAGAGAGTTGCACCCTCTGACTCCTAATACTGTGAAATTGGTGAGAAAAGACAGAAAGAATATATAGAGCAGAATAAAGGGGAGTGACAGTGGTATATCTCCGCAGCTTAGAGATTAGAGTGCACACCTTTGAGTGGGAAAGTTAGTGTATTTTCCTTTTATCCAATGCTGATTTCATGTAAAATACATTCAGAGATTTATTTATTTAAAGAAGAGTGAAAGAGAAGCTGGGCTATTCTTCACGAACATACCCTGTGTATATGGTTACAAAATATGAAAGAAATGCTTTATGCAATTATTATAGAAGACAGAATGATTGGACAGGCAGAGAAAGACAGAAACAGGCAGACGGGCAGAAATATAAATGAAAAAGCCGGAGAGCTTGCTACCTCTTAGGAAAGCTGAGTATTAGGAGAAATTATTGTGTGAAATCATAGTTGTGTAGAATAATAGATTAGGGAGAAAGAACCCTTAGTCTGTCACTGGGAAGGAAAAGCAGCACAAGTTCAGGATGAAGCGAAGCATCTTAAAAGATGGCTGAGCGGGTTAATAATGCCACAGTGACATAATCAAATTAGTAATGCTATCTTGGCAATGTGGTCTACTCTATCAAGGCATTTACCTGGTTACATTGTTCAAAACAATACCACTCTGGAGCCAGAGGAGTCCAGATGTCCTGCCCATCCTACATGGGCACACACCATCCCCTCTTACGTAAACCCTCACTGCAGGGAGAAGGGAGTTAATGGGGCAGAAATCACCGCCCTGCTCTATCCTCTCTCCCTGCCTCCAAGCCCTGTGTCCTAGATGCCAGCTTCCAGCAGCCTTGCTGGGGTAGAGGTTCAGGGCCTTGCTGGCACAGCAACGTAATGCCCTCCCCAATAAAGCTCTGCAAAACAGAGCTGGCAGTGGGGAAGTGGCATTAGCCTTCAGGCATGAGTAAAGACAAGGCAAGAAGAACGAGTCCTTCCTAGAGGAAAAATATCTACTTGGGGAAGGATAAGAAGTTTTATTATGTACCTCCTCCTCCCATCTGATTTGTATCAAGCAGCACAGCCTCACTAGGGCTGCACTTCCCCTTTTCTTTTCCCCTCAGCTTCCGTGATTCTCTGACTAACAACTGCTATATGGCTTCCAGCCTGAAAGCAAGGTAGCCTGATGGAGCTAAGATGAATCTAGATAGTCAGGGGAATAAGATAGGAATATGAATTTAAGAACTGATGTTAAATGGTGTGTCACACTTGTGACACCCAAAAGATGAAGCAGAAGAAAAGGTTTAGGGATGGTTGGGAAGGATGAATTTATTTCACAAGAATGGATATATCCAGGCTAGAAATCTGTATAGGTGTCAATAGCGAAGGGAGAAAGAAAGACAGATCTTAAAAGGACAGCGACTTGTGAGACTGCAATATTTTTATATTATCAATTTATTTGGGCTGCTGTTTTATAAGTGCAGATTTCTATACCTCAGACTGAGATAAAAATGTATTTATGTAGTTACCTTTCATGGAAGTGTTTCGTCTAAATACATATATGTAGTGTATATGTGTATTCACATATATTTGGGAAAGAGAATCAATGGGTATAATTGCCTTTGCTTCAAATTCTCACAAACTAGAAAGGACCATAAAAACCACTGATATCTGTGTGAGAAAAGGCTGTCCCCAGCCCCCTCCATCTGCTCTTCTCTTCCAGGGCAGCAGGAGGAAAAGCAAGGAAATGCAATTCTCCCTGTTCCACTTCAGTGAGGAAGAGGCAGCACAAAGAGTCCCTGTGTCTGTCAGCAGGATTCAGAGATGGGCACAGGGCTCTTGGAGTAGGAAATAGAAAATAAAATCAAATGAGGCTTAATCCGAAAAGTAAATGTTTGCTGGGACAAAGCCACCGCAGGGATTGTCATTTCACAAATTGTATTAATCTGGGCAAATAGTGCTTCAGAAACAGTAACCATTGTGTTTATGTTCAGTTCCCCTTTCTGACCTTATCTTGCCTCCCTTGCTCTTCTCAATATGGGCCAAAACCTTATCGCTTTGCACCAAAGGTCTCTTCCACAACAGGGCAATCATGCAAACCTGGAATTTGCGCATGAATCTGATAAGGAAAAGAGACGAGTGAAACATGACTTTTTTTTTCCTTTACTTTAACAAGTAGTGGTAGAGAGTAGTGCCACAAGGTGACAAAACTGGGCACCCAGAACCCCACAGAAGAGTTCTAGCAATATGTAGAGGCCATGTGATGGTTGTGTTATCACACTTTGCATCTTAGGACCAAATAAATATGCAAGGCTAAGCAGGTAGAGGGAGGGTTGGAAAACTAAACCATACGTAAGTGAAAGAGGATAAGCAGGAAAGAGCAAGGAAATAATTATAATCAGGCTTGCAACACTTCCTACGCTCCTTTTTGGTCCAGCCAACACATTGGCCACCTGTTTGCCTTGCAAGATGCTTTGCTATAGCTGTATCTTTCATTTCAGAAAGGAGATGAGAGGATTTTTTCTTTTTTTCTGGAATCTGATGGAATCTCTCTTCATTTACTTTCTTATTATCTCTCTCTTGGCATCTGGACACATACAAATCCAAGAATTTTCTATCTCTAACTTTTACCATGAAGAAGAGAATATGTGAATTTCAGTTCTATGAGTGAAGTCAGCACAGAAACAATAAAAGTAAACAAAACATTTTTGCCTGTTAAATACTCACTCAAAATGATGCTGAGAAAAGAGCTTTTTGTTTTGTTATGACACAAAATCTACCAGACCTTCTCGTGAGCTGGAGAGGTGGGGAAAATTTTTTGTTTCTTAATTTCGAAGCCACTAAAATATCATAGTTTTAACATTTCAGATCAATCTCTAAAGGTATTGAGATCATGTTCTGATTTAGAGAAGCAGCGAACAAAGGAGCAGGGAGTGTGTGGGGGAAGGAAGTAAAAGAGTAAAAACTAGCACAGTGGAAAATCAGGCAGAGTGAAAAATATATTGAAGCTGTGAAAAAAAAAAAAAAAAAGCTCTAGAAGTGTGGAAAAAGCAAAAACTTATAGCAGGGAAAAAAGCCATCCACTGTGTCTACCCAACAGTTCACCCTAATCTTATCTGTCATATTAATTACTAGATTTAGGTGTTTGTACCAAAGAGGAGGGGATGTGGAGTTGTTGTGAGCTCATGTGTGTGGCTTCTGACAACTCACACATACAACCCGCTGATTCTCCCCTTTAGCTAGTGGAAAGATTTTTTTTTTTTTTTCAATTGAATCACCATCAGAATGAGCTGAATTACAGGAAAGACAAGGTTAGGCAGCTTTTGAGAAATCCAATAAAAAAAAATCCAAAGGAATCCCCAAACCCCAGAACTGCAGGAAATTTGCTAGTTCCTGTGTATTACATGGTTTCCTTCCCAACATATTAATGTCCAATACTCAGAAATATGCAATGGCATGTGCTGCTTTACCTTTTCTTCCTAAGGCTTTCACTCAGACTGCAGCTCAGTACAGTCTTCTGCATCCCTGTGTAGTTGCACTGAGTTTTGCACTCACATTTATCCCCTCTGCACCCTCCAAATAACTAGTTTTGTAACTGTGCTTTACGATATAAATGAAGCTTAAGACAGAGAAGTTGTGCAGAAGGTAGCTGAGGTTCGTTTAGTAATGCCGGAATGTAGCATCAGCTCGAGTGACAACTGCTCATTAGCAGCTAATCCAATCGCTTTTTGCTAATCCAATCAACTCGAGGAGCTGGAGTCATTGCTTTCTAAGCGTGGTCATCTTGCTCTTTCAAATATCCCAGGAAGTTAGGGGAGGACTAAAGGCAAGCCAAACTGGCTGGGTGCACTCCGTAAATTCAGTTCAGGCATCGGGGGGCGTCACCTACACACTGACGTTATTCTGTATGTCAAAACAGTGACAAGCCAAAAGTCAAGGCATCCCTTCCAGTCTCTCTGAAATACCACAAATAAGCTTCTTACTAGTTCACTCGGACTCCCTGGGACTGGAGGCTGGCTGGGATGAGGAGGATGATGAGATGAAAAGGGTTAACACACTGTTCTCTCCCCGGGGTGCCCACTCCGGGCAAATTGCAATCCAGCCCTGAAAATTTTCAGCAGCCGCATCGATATCATTCCACTGTGCCTTCATTACCTCCTGATCTCTAAATAAGGGCCAGCTGGGCTCAGAAAACATTATGTGGTGCTGTTACGACTGACATAAACCACCAAAGTGGCATTTTGCAGATGAGAAGAACGAGCAAAAACCCCGCAAAATCCTCTGCAGTTGGGTTTAAACGAGGGTTGTAACTTCTTACACATGTCCTGTTCCCAGTCTACAGGAAGAGGCTGATTAATCCTGCATGTGTTAGCCTGGAATATTGCATTACTGGAAGCAAAGAAACCCCTTAATCATATTGCTGGTTATGCCAGAGGTCTGTTTTCTCTCAAATGCATCACATTAAGAGCCATCCCTGGGCCCCAGCACTGTCCCAGACTATTTTTCAGGTTGTAGCACTACACACAGGATTTTCATTCTGGCTTTGTTTTAGGGGCTGACTGGCTGGGTTGTGGTTAACTTTGAGATAACCACTAGCAGTGAGGAAGTTTTTGACAGAAGACGAAGATGGTGTTTTATCACCTCCTATCTTGAAGAGAAATACCTATCTGCAAAAAGCCTTGCTGCTAATCTCCCTTTGCTACTTGCTCCAAAACCAGGGGGAGTGGAAGAGCTAACACGACACATGGGATGAGCAGCAGTGCTCTGTCTCTCCCCTCTACCCTGCTTTTTCACCTGACACGAAGAAAGTATTTCATAGGGAGGTCTGCAACTTCAAGCCCTTTTTGAGGGCACAGTTCAATCTTTATTAGACGTGTGCCAGCTGGCAGGGCACCTCCACAACCTTGTTCTCTCCAAGTGTAGCAAGGCTGGTCATTAATGAAAGGAAAACCAAAATCTCTGAGACCATATTCACTTGGGAGATCTAGAGCTTTGAGAATCTGTAACCCTTCCCTAGAGCCATTATGAGATTATAGAGGGAGAGAAAAAACACTGTCTTGTTGACACAGTCCCTCCCTAGGAAGCCCAGGGGAGTGCATGAGAAATACACACGTCTTGTGGGATGACACACCATGCACCTGATCTCAACCCCCCTCTTCAAAAACACCTGTGGGAAAGGCACTTCTCTGTGTCAAGGAATAAAGGATTTCCCTCTGATTCTACAGGAAAGTTCTTTTTATTTATGCCATAGCTGAACTTCAGATGTGCACCTGTGACGTGTCTCCTGTAAAAACAGGGCACCCTCCCCTCCACAAAAACGCATCCTGTACTTCTCCAGCTATGCTGTTTTCAGAGATCCAACAACAAATTTTAAAAAAAAAATATTCCCAGCATAGGAAGTGCTAGAAGCAACTTCAACAATTACATACATAGAGACAAGATCCGTGACAATAAATGATGTCCTGCAAACCATGAAACTAAGCAGAAATATCTTTGGGGATGGCTGTTTTTTACACTCGACCCCAGGGAGGAGGAGGTGACAGAAGGAAAAGAGCCTCTGTTTGTACAAGCCACTTTAGACGTTCCCTTTGAACAGGGCACAGGGGCACTGAGTCTTACAGCCTTTTTAATAGGAGCATCTGCTCCTTTTCCCATCCCAGCTGGATGGCACCTAAGTGTATTTGCTGTTAGCGAGATATGCCATGTGTCATGAGAAGGAGTGTATCCTAGGCGGGGAGCACATATGCGTCTTGGAGGCCTTTACACCATGGCAGCAGGTCCATTTGTTTGGCCTGGGCACTTGCTTAGGGGCAGCAGCTGCATTCTTCATCTACTGTGGAATTTCCAAATGGTAAAGCTCCCAAGGGTGGTTGTTATTATCAAGGTAATGCGTATGCAAGCAATGATGTGGAGGGAGTGGGCTTCATGGGTGCCTTCCACATTTATTTTATTGTATTGTATTTTATTTCTTCCACTGACATCTGGACATGAGAGTTATCTCACTCTCACAGACCCTCTGAACTCAGGCCATCTGTGGCACCATCTTTTCCTACTCCTCAGTGATGACCTGCCTTGGAGGAGGTTGATGGTTATGGAGAGGAAGTGTAGAAAAAGTCTTAGGGATGTTCACATGGCCAATAGCAAATTTGCCAAAATGGGATTTCTGTCTATTTCAGAGATTTGTTATGCAGCTCTTAACACTCTGGGAGGTGTTCAGAGGGATAAAAGAGCCAAACCCCCACTATTTATTTGCAGTAGTTCTCTTTATTCCATCTATGCATTTTTCCCAGTGGAAATATCCACTAACTATTTGTAAAATGTTCAAATTTATAGGGTGAGTGGGGGCAGATGAAGTAGTTCACTCTACTTTATCTCTTGTAAAGGATTCAGGAGTTCCACAGAGATCCACACCAGTCTTCTCTGACAATCATCAGCAAATTTAACTGCCCCATCTGCCACCTCAGTCCTCCAACAGAACAGGAAACGGGCCAGGCTTTACAGCTAAAGGACAGATCGTACACAAACAACCATATGCAGTGGCTATTACAGGGTTTAGTCCAAATTACTTGCGTGCGAGTGTAGTCCCAACATTGTCAATCCCCAAATTTGAAGTAAGAGCTTCTGTAGAATGCAAAAGAGTTTCTGCTTATTAAAGAAACCTTTGCCTGAGAAAGCTTACTATGAGGTTTGTAAGAGGAGGCTTCATCAATTCAAGCTGGGTGTTATTAATAAATCCAAAGAGCTACAGCACTGGCTGCTCGCCACCCACCTCAGTGAACCCGGCTGAACCAAGCAGACGCGCATACAAGTCAAACTCTGTAGGCTGGATACACAACAAGGTACTGTTGTCCCATCTGTAGCAGTGTACATGCCAGCAGATATCAGGCTAACACAAGGCAAGGAGATACATGGGGAAGCAGTTTCTTTTCTCCTTCCTTCCCATTTTTTTTTTTTCTGCTCTGAGCTGAGAAGGGAATCTGGAAGTCGGTGCCATGTCCATGGTGCTCCCAATAGACTGGCTTTGATACAGCAAACAGAAGAGGATGCTCAACATATGCTCTGTTTGTGCTACGACACAGGGGCAGACGTTATGGGACTGATGTAAGCACTACCTGGGATGCTGACACCCCAAATTGTCCACTGGGCCTTACAACACTGATGAACTGGACTCTCACTGTTGAAGCATCAGGAGTGTGTTTTCACTAGAAGCCCCCACCACTCACACCAGGGCCAACACCCCTGCAAGGGCTGGTATGAAATTTGCTGGACATGACCTGGTTAGTGTCTCCAAGGCCTAATTGGCATCCTCTGCGATCGGTCTGGCTTCGGCTGCCAGAAGAGAGTAAACTGTCTCCTCCTTTCACAGATGGGATGGGGGAAGGGGTGACCACTGCGTGTCTGTGTATCGGTGTCAGGGGATGGCAACAAAGGATGTCAAGAACATGGTGCTGCCAAGGGGCTTGCATATTTGGCTTATAACCTGATGAGTACAAGGCAGGTGGCAGAGTCTATGTCATGCCCTGTGGGGAGTTGGGAGGGAAGAGGAAGAAAGGTGGGAAAAAATAAGACTGGTGCAGATGGGAAGTGCCAGCTCTTCTCACTGGAACAGAGCTGTACAATTGGGAAACCCAGCCAGAGAAACTTGAAAAGACCAGGAGAGAAAAAGCAGAACTGGTCAGCAGCAGCAAGCATCCCCTGACCCCTTCCTACAACCTTCCTCATTGCTATTTTAAAAATCTCCTTTGGATAGAAAATTAAATCAAAACTCCCACAATTATAAAAAAATCGAGAACAAGTGAAATCTCAGAGATTTCAAATAAGTATGTGACATAGGTGTGTGTGAAAGAATGGAAAAAGAGAAAGACAGAGATTTAAAAAAAAAACAACCTATAAAAAACTTCTTGGAACAAAACACACACGAGGTAATGCCAAAAACTTGAGAAGGAGAGTGGTTACACACTAATTTAATTCTCTAATCCCCCTACTCCTGTCACTGTTTACTCACTGATAAATGTGCAGTAGCTTCAGTAAGACAGCCACATTTGCAGAAACTGACAGCCTGACTCAGAGACTATTTACCTAAAGACCATGAATATTAAAACAGGTTTCCAAAAGGCCCCCGTCTTGAAGGAGAAGATTAGCACGGGGCCTCTTGCTGACAGACTCTTCCCTCTCCACCCCTCCTTCTCCCACTCCGTGATGCATCTCTTGTGCAAACACTTGAGAAGTATCACCTAGCTGAAGAACTGAAATATTGGAGCAATGCCCTGGAGCTGTGCATTCAGCTTTAGCTAGTCAGTGAAAACACTCATCCATCCATCCATCCATCCATCCATCCATCCATCCATCCATCCATCCATCCATCCATCCTGGAAGTTGGATGGATGAAGTTTTTTTTGGAGTAGATTTTGTGTCTTTTTTTAAAAAAAACACTATTATTATTATTTTGTTTTAAATAATTGACTGAACCCAAATATAAACCCTGTATCTTTTTGGTTTTTCCCCTTCTTCTGGAAGGTGAACTATGAGCAGAGAGTCATTTAATAGAATTAGAAAGGTAACAAAATTATATTCCAAAGTCATGATCCTTAAATGAGTTTGACTCTGTCTCCTATGATGGTGAATGGAATTTACCAGAAAGATGGAAAAGGAGTAAAGTAGAACTAGAAAAGGTAGAGAAAAGAGTGGCTTTAAAAATCAGAGGGAAAGCATTGTATAGGATAGGGAAGAAGAAAATAGATACCTCAGCAGAAATGACAAAACAGAGTGAAAGTCCAGCTGATTTATATAAAAAAACTCCACAAATGAAATGTCAAAAGCATTTTTAAACAGACTGCCAATAGTCACTTATTGTAATAAAATAAAAATAAAAAAGTTAAACTCTCTAGGAACAAATTTGAAATCAAAGTAAAAATTACTGTTTATTTATGCCATGTACATTTTATTGGAGGAAATCTTGTAGGGATCAAAATTAGAACTAGATACAAGAAAACCTTAAGAAATTTATGGAAACTGCAAAAATTGCTTCTAAAGGCAATGATGCAATAGCAAAGGTTCACGGTCTTTTATAAGAAAGGCAAATTAGGCCTGTCCTACTTGGCAGTGGAGTTAGAAGAACAATTAATTTACATGAATTTTGTATCTGTCTCTTCTTTTTATTCTTCCTCTCTACTGGATGTGAGAAGCACTCCTTTCCCAGAGAGAAAGCCTCCACACACACAAAAACAGGATTGTGCACACACAGGTCAGGTGGGCATTGAGTGTAACTCTCACTATTTAGCCTGGATACTAGCACGCTGCTGACCGATCCACCCTGGTGAAAAGCAATAACACCTACATCTCTTACAGTGCATGACAACCCTACCGTGTGATGCACTTGCCCTAATACAGATAGTACTGCTTATCCTTGGAAATGGATAAATATCCTGACTCCGAAGACAATGACATCTAGTCATTGCCCCCTCACTGACCCTTAGCTCAGTGACCTATTCCAACAGAATTAAGAGTTCGTGAGTTTCCAGCCTCTCAAGCTACTCTAAGATCTCTCGATGCAGTTGCTCATTTAACATGGAATGACATGGCCCTATTGAAAGTTGGTGGAGTTATTCTGTTGGGGCTTTTTATCCCCACCTGAGGATCAAGCCTTTGGGAGAATTACTGCCAACTGCATATTGGACAATGTTAACACAAGGATGATCATATTTGGTTCAAGGGAAAAGGGTTCATAATCATCTTGTTTTCACTCTCTCCCATGCCTGGACACCTTCTTAAGTGCAACTAGGCAGCCCATGCCTGGAAAAATACTGCAAGTGCGGCTTTCCCCCAGGTTTGTCTTTAGCGGAAAACCAGATTTCAGTAGACCACTGCCAGAGGCTGCTTGGCCAGAAAGGCTTTGCAGACACTTTGTGATTGATCATGTGAAAGGGTTAAACTATGACACCACCTGGCACATAGCTTTTCTCTGATCTACATCAGGCTTCTGCCCCCATAGCAGTCCCAGAAACAACCACAGCCCCTTCAATATTCATGGCTCTCAGCTGTCATGAGGCTAAAATTATATTTAGCCAGATGAAGATGAAGTCTCTTTATGAACACAGTGAAGACTACCGAAAGACACTTCTTGTTCAGAGGGGATGGGGTGAAGTAGGAGACAAAATGAATGGAAATCTTTGCTAACACAGATGGAAATCCTCAATGAACATTTTTTGCAGGCTGAATTTGGTATCTTGTTAAAGAAGAAGTTTAATTATAACCAGAGCTACTATAATGAACACGCAAAACTGGAATATTAGGAAAGCCTCCTGGAATCAGAAATGCAACATCAGAATGTAGATGAAATGAGAGTCATTTCAGTCTTAGAATTTGGCGCAGGGTAGAGTGGCTTCTTCAGCTTTTCTTTAGAGGACATCCCTCTGCAAAACCGTTTCCTACCACCTGAATTCACTTCACTTCTTTACTGATGACAGACTTTTAGTAGAAGTTGAGAAGCCTGTCATGATTTTCATGGGCACATCAAGATTACCTTAGGTCCAAATTTAAAAGCAAATTTTAATCCATGCTCAAAGGTTAAAGAGCAAATGCTATGATGCTTAAAATATTTGAGCAGTGTTTCTTGATGATCTCACAAGAACATTTTACTTTCTGGAACACCTTAAATGGAAGGGGTTCTGGGCACCTTTTGGTTTAGTGCTTGCCAGAACCTTGGAGTGGGTTAATGCAGGCAAGCGCCACTCCACACCACATTTGTTTCTTAAATGTTTCTTCTGAGCATTCACTTTTAGATCATTGAACAGATGGGTCTTGGGTATGTCTCTCGCAAGGAGGCCAAACAAGTATGGTTTTCTGTATTGATTGATAGCTCATTGTGGACTTAATTATGTGGGAAGCTTTTAGCTGTATGCCGTTTTCTCCCAATTGGTTATACATGTGAATATCTACTTGTATGGAATTACGGCATCATGAGAGTTTAGGCAACATCCCCTTCATATAGGAGGGTCCTCCAGTGTTTATGAAGTAGAGCCATGCCTACCCTCCCACAGGCAAACAAATGCATTCTCAATCACTGCCCAGGTGGCTCATTCA
This sequence comes from Serilophus lunatus, assembly GCA_013399895.1. Taxonomy (NCBI): domain Eukaryota; kingdom Metazoa; phylum Chordata; class Aves; order Passeriformes; family Eurylaimidae; genus Serilophus; species Serilophus lunatus. The sequence goes on from VXBA01000387.1 coordinate 866,025, forward strand.
TCTCACTTGCAATGAGTGTTCTGTTGCATGCAACATTATGCCAATACGTTGAAATGTCCCAAACCCTTTCCTGCTGGGTATATCCATGAGCTCTATCACAGACTGACCTACTGTGGACTGCAGGGTGTGTGTTTTTGTCTGTGTGATATGCCACAGAGCCCATGAAAAGTGGTGTACCTCCTAGTGTCACTCCTTGCTTGCAGGAGCTCCTGTAATAGGCATGTTGCCCAGTAATGATGCCATGTACAGGCTACTGCTCTTGTGATGTGCCTCAGCAAAACAATAACACATCCCTCTGTACGTTTACATGCTCCTCAGGCAGTTCTGCACCCCTGATCCATGATAAGACCCCATGTATAAAAATTAACACTCTGGGAAGGGAGAAACTTGAGTGATCTGCAAAGATGCAAAGGTCCTTAACTTCTATTTATATATTTTATGCTCAATATAAGGAAGGAAGATTAGGGTCCTAAAGAAGAATTTAAACACATAAACATTTTCATGGGTGTAGGAGGCTGTCAAAGAACATACCACCAAGACTATGAGGAAATAGTTTCTGCTTTAACACCCGCAACCACGCACTCATCACCCATAAGACATGCAGACAATCCTCCCCTTCTCTCTCCCTTCTTTCATCTATGGCAAAAACACACTATTCAAACTTTTCCACTATCAGTAAGAGAAGCTGCCATTTACACATTTACAGAGCAGCAGACACAACACCAGTTTAATGATATAAGGAGGGAAAGAAATAAGGAGCAATCTGTATATAATGTATACACATATATTTTAAAGACTCAGCAGGAGAGACTCTACTGTCATTTTAGTTTATTGAGAAATAGCTAAATATTAAAGAGAGCTGGGGCTGATGGAATTGGATGGAAAGTTATATCTCTGAATCTATTTGTAATCACCTGTGTCTCCGCTTCTTTTCTCATAATACCTGCAGAGACATGACATACTGCTAGCTACCCCCAGAGCATCTTATAAAGAATTCCAGCCTCTGGCATTCAGGCAATGTTGGACTGGAGCACGTGTCAGCCCTGATAAAGCAGGAGGGAGTTCAAATCAGATGCCTGAAGCATGTGCCCAGAGAGGGAATGTGTGATGGCTACTCTTTGCGGGGGATCATGGTGTCAGTAGCTGTGGTCTGACTAACCAGTGTGACTGTAGGAGACCTTTAAATCTCTCCCTCTTGTCTGATGATCCACACTTGCTCCTTGCAGCTCCTGCACTGCGATAAACCCCAGACCCATGTGCCTTCCAAGATCTCCACATGTATGCACCACGTGCATTTCTTTATCTCTGCATGCCCGCCCTTCCCGCATCCTTTCATAACAGCTCCAGATGGGTGTGATTAACATCACACATGCCTTACACACCTTCTGTGGGAAGTAGTTTTCAGCAAATTTCCCCAAATTATCTTAATTTTACAGGTAGGCAGAGGGAAAATGAATAACACAAGTCATGCAGCATGCCCAATAGAGAAAAAAAATGGAAACAGAATCCAGACTTACTTTTTCTTATATATTTTTTCTCTTCTTTTTAGGCAGCACAGTGTGGTCTAATACTGGTATTATAGGTATTACTGGTATTTGAAAAATCAGTCACAACTGTGGAGTTGAGAAGAGAATTGAGAGCCTTTTTGAGATTTAATTTTTTGGTCTCATACATATGTTCTGTCCAAATTATTTTTTGAGTAGATACTGACTATGTTTTGTAACAGCTCTTCATAAAGGTGCATGGGAGAGATATTTCTTGGACAACAGCCAGATAGAACCCATTTGTCATCAAGACAAAATATTCAATACCCAGTTGTAGTGGATGGCTTTGATCAGACAAGTAGTTCAGCTGGCAGGACAGATACTCGATTTTAGACCTTAGTTCAGTTCCTAGCTCCACCAAGTTACTCTGTCAAGTCCTGCCTCTAATTCTCCACAACCACAACTCTACTCACTAACTCTACTCTGCACAACTAACACTATTGAATTAGTATTTTTCTGATTTTCCAAAGTTCTTGAGGCAGTATATCAAGTAATAATCAAGAGGCTCTCCAGAGCCTGGCACAGGGAGTACAAGCACCTAGGCAGGCAGATAAATTGTTTGTGTTCTCTGCCTGGAAGAGCATAACTTTTGCAGTTGTGTGTTTCCAGTAGGAGCATTCATAATTATGAATTCAGCAAGTCACTGCGCTGTGCATATTCCACAGCGGCTCATGGAGAAATCATTGTCTGTGAAAAATGCTTCTTCTATGCAACAGGCATAAAAATTGAGTGCAAACTGGCCATGAACAGGCAGAACAAATTCAATTCAGGAGTCACAGGGCTATTGTGTCCTGCGTAACAGTTTGTTGTCACAGAGTTCTTCATTGGCTCCAGGGACTGACATAGAAAACTTTGACTGAATTTTCAAATTGTTTTTAGTTTCGTTTCCTAACTAAATGAGGAATTTTGTGATTATTCTGTATCTTAATGTCTGTTTACATCTCTCTTTTCATCTTTCCTCAATAACTTTGAACCAAGTGGCACAGGAAGTATCATTTGCAGCTTGATAGGCACTAGAGAAAGTAATCACAAGATGCTGTGGGGAAATAGGCTCTTGGTTTTTTTTATTTTCCAAGGAATGCATGTTTTTGAAAAAACTTTCCTGGAGAAGTGGAAGTAGTTTTGAATATTGAATTCTCTCACCATTAAATACATAGTGAATAAATGGAGAACCTTATTTGAAGGAAGTTCTAAGCTAAGACAGCTGTTATTTGTTATTTACCTTGTCCATGAAGGAGAGAGAAAAGATCCCTCAACTGATTGGAAGATCAAGGTATCAAGCAAGTGTTTTTTCCAGTACTTGGTCTTAACAGGTCACTACTTTAGTCTCCTTTTGCTCAGGCTGATATTGAGGGGTCTCAAAGGCAACAGACTGTTGGTCCAGGTTTAGGAACCACTGGTCTAAACTCATCAGAAAATCATCAGGTAGTCATGTGTACTGCTCTATTGCTAGCTAGTGAAATAATCAGTCTGGCTCCAGAAATTCATTCAGTTATTTAGGATCAATTTTACCGTCATCCTCATGACTGACTTAGGTATTCCTTTGTCTGTTCAAATCTTAAGGCTAATAAAAATAACAGTAGCTTTCATGCTTTTCTAATTTTTATGGAGGAACAGATTCAGCCAAAGACCAATGTAAAGGATCTACACAGCAGATCTCTTCCAGCTCTCTGTATATACTTTACTGACAGATCAATCCTGACCTTGCAGCAGAACAACCCAGTAGGTAAAGAACCAGCATGGGACTGAGCTGCAGATAAGTCATTAGCCATTTTCAGCTGCTACCTCATTAATTTCCATAGGTGCCTAAAAAATTTCCAGGATCCGGGCTTCTGTACATCTGTGCCTTGGTTTGCCACCCACCAGATAGGAGGAAAACCCACTGATCTGTTTCACAGGAGGGTGGATTTCACTAATGATTCCCGTCCTGTAATGCCCAGACACTACAGAAACAGTAGCACTGCTTAGCACTGGTAGCCATGCACACACATCCTTTTAGATCCTTCCTTTGCTCCATAGGGCAAAATTCAGCAAGGACAGAGCAGGCTAGACTCAATTTTTAGGCAGGCTAAATTGAAGCAGTCTCATGAACTAGCACTTTACACCTGCCTGTCTCTAGAGTACATGATATGCTGTGTAGATGCTCCTCCACATTTCTAGGAAAACCAGTCAAGCAAGAATTCAGATTAAGAGAAGTGTGCACAAATGTTTTCTTAATAATAATTAATACATGATTAATAGGAATAAATTCTGAAAATAAATGATTATAAGATGTCTCTGTAGCATGTAACCAGGATGATGGGGATAAACGATGCTGAGGCACCTGAAAGTTGAGAGCCCATTACTAAGCATTTATAAACAGGAATGCATAAAAATATTTATCCATGTCTTTCTGAAACATGCTCTAATGTGTCTTCCAGCAATTTATCAGCTAAAAAGTAATTTTCATTAATCACTTATTAATTATTAATAAAGTGTTTGTAAGTGTCACCTTAATTTAAAGTGCTTCTGAGTCAAGGTGCACTTCCAGACTTTTCTTCTTCAAGGAGATCTTGTCTCCCAGACCAGAATCCTTCAGAGTTAAGTGACCTTGGTGCATTCTCCTTCACCCAACCCACTCTTGGCCTCCACAAATGTTAAGCTTGCAAATGGGACTAAGTCATGTTTCTAGAAACCACAATTTGTCATTTCAGAAGGAAACTTGATCAGATACTCTCTCCCAACTCACAAAGCTGGATGCCCAGACCTGGGAACGCAGCATTCAAATGTTTCAATTTATCATTACAGTGGAACCCTGAAGAGATCACATCTGCTAAGACCATAAATTGGACAAGATCCCACTTCAGAAGGAGCAGGCTCAGCTCAATATTCCCATTCTTGAACAAGGGACCAATTAGGCAGGCTTATTTACCTGCCATAAAATGAGATGTTAGCCAGTGGGAGAAGTCACTTAAGGACAACAACAACAAAAAGTCTTTCTGATCTCACTGTTAGAAATGGCCAGCGTAAGTAAAAAACATCTCTCCACATTCTCACTTCAGCCTGTATGTCTTCTGTTCCTTCTGTTTCTTCATTCCTCCTTTCAAGTCAATCGCTGTCCCTCTTTGCCTTTTCCCTTAATGTCTTATACATTTTATCTTTCTCTCTGTTTCATCTTTTTCTATTCACTTTTATTTAATATTTTCTTCTTCCTCTTTTCCTCTCTCTCTCTTTTTTTTTTTTTTAACACATGCATACATCCACATGACATTTAATTTTGAGCTTTACTACTGAACAAGCAATCAAAAAGGTCTTACATTGTAGAACAGAACTTAGGCAACAAAACCAGCAAATTGCTCACACTGCCTTCCCTTCATAAGATTTTACAGTGAGGATTGGATGTTCCTCTTGGCAAAAACTGGATTCAGGCCCCAAGAGATGGTAAGGGGAAAATCTTCAGGCTTAAAAAGTGATAATTTCTGCTTCTCTTCATGACTTCTAATCAGCTTCTCACTAGATGGATAATGGTGTGTGAGCATCCAGAGTGGAAGCAGAGAGAAGCAGACACACATCTGTCAGGGATGGTCTATGCACATTTATCCTGCCTCCGTGCTGGGGGATGGATGAGATGACCTCTTGAGGTCCCTTCCAGATGTACTCGTCCATGAGTCCATGATTAATTGCCTTCATGATCTGCAGTTTATCTATCCAAAGAAATAAGCCTCAAAATCTCCTGCAAATTCATATCATGTGGGCTGCCTGAAGATATTGCCCCTCCATCCCTGGAGTATTGCACCCTAATTTAGACTCCACAGAGGGTATGTCTCCCTCCTGATCCCTGCAGAAATATAGCTGCTTTCACACTGAGCAAAGGAATTAAAGAATAAAGCTGATTTATCTCAGTGGAGGTAAGAAGGGAAATTTAGACTCAAAATGAGACAGAAAATTTCTATAGTCTGTTTCCTCAGAAGACTAAGACAAGGAACAGGTATCAGACCTCTGATGCCATATTCTGGTTTCCCATTATTGCTTTCCCTCCAGAATACACAGCATTAATCTGTGGCTGACTTCTTTGGGTAACAAGATGTGGTATGGCACAGGGCGAAGACACTGGAGAGAATACTATGATTCCTTCTGTTTTTCAGTCACACTGAAGCAATATTCATCGAAGGAAAGATGTTTTCAATGTTCATCCATGTAAGGATGAACATAGAATAGGGCAGACCCATTTTGCCAAAGTGTGCCAAAGGAAAAGAAATTAAAATAGTGAAAAGGAATAATAACAATGAAAGAGGGAGTTGGACAGAAATAAAACATGAATATCTTATGAAAGACAGATATGAAGGTGGGAGCTTCTTGTCTATCTGAAGAGTCACAATTGTGCTCCACCTGGACTACTGGATGTCTGCTGATTTATCCCAGGTATTTATTTAACGGTGAGATTTATTTAAGCCTAAATCTATCTTCTTCTCTTCACAAGCTGTTGTGGATAAGCACAAACAGAGACTATTGTAGCACTGACCCTTTGCTCAGATATTACCTATCCAAAGAGAATTTAAGCTGTCTTCATTATTCTACTTGTAAGTAGAAGTAGAACTTCTCTTTCTGGAGAAGTTTGTCATGCATCATTAATTTACTGACAAGGTTCCTGGTTAATGAACACAATGCATAATAAGGATATTCAAGATGTAATGTGGCATTTTTACGTGTGATCACTAGGATATGGGGAGTTTATATTACCCTACCTTTCCATTATTTTTCCATGACAAAAATAATAGAGGAAATTTTGTATCAGAGTTACAGTCTCTTCTGAATCAACAGAAATCAAACTGAGTTAAAATTAATTGGGATGAGATTCTACTCAGTAAGCGTAGATAACTACAGTAGCTATGTATGTCACACCTAGTGACCCTCTACTCTCTTCTTAGACAAAAGAGAGAATTAGACACTTCCATGCACTTCAGCAATTAATTTCATCCTGATGTACATATGTAAATCAGATATCAGGGAACTATAAAAAAAAAAATCTTATTTCCATATATTGACTCAATGGGTACTTACAATAAACAGTTCAGATGCAGTTTTCTGAAGCCAGATCATATTTCAAATATTTAAATTACAAATTAAAAAAATAGATAAAAAGTGCTCTCCCTTTCTACTAAATTTAGCAGGATAATAGTGTCACCTCTGTTGTTCACTCTTTTTAGGATCTGTAGAGCAGAAGTGTGATTTTAAACTGAGTATTTCCCAGTCATATAAAAACTTCACAATTTTAAATTTATATTTTTAAATTAACTCTCCTGACAAATTTTTTATTACCTTTCTTATTTCTTTAGTTTTCCCTGTCTCCTTCAAACAATCTCACCACTTGTTTCTCTACTTCCTTTTCATCTTGAATACAAAGAGCAGGTTGATCCCAGCTCTGGCCCTGGAAATGTCAGGCTGAAAATGTTACTCTTGGAGTGATTTGCATGCATTACAAAGTGACAGGTGACAGGAACACACAACCTCGGCTAATAGATGATTAATGATGTGATGTTGGCCAGCACTGTTGACTCGTTTTCCTGCTCTTCGGGAAACTTCAAAGGCATCTGGCATTTCTGTTGCCTTATGACAGGCTCATAGGTGAGTGTAATTGTTTAGTCCATATGTGCATAGCACAGAAGGAGCCATGAGCATGCTCAAGGAGCACATTTATCTGTATGTGTGTATATGAGGCAATGTGCAGGGTTGTATGTATGAGCTCCCCGTGTGTTTCTGTGTGCATAAGAGCTTCTCATACACAAACCGCCTGGTTTCTGTGGGTTTCTGAGAGCATCATTATCCAGCTACTATATTCTGAATAAAATACCATGGCCCATTTGGGGTTACAGTCTAAAGGAATGAAGGAAACATACTGGAATTTTAATCTGGATGGAGAAAAATCAGCCCTAAAGTAAACAGTATGCTTGGAAAGAAGCCCAGTAAATAGCAATCAGAACAGGATTAGAAATAGGTCAAGGCTGTAAAATTGGATCTTTTTTCACACCCTTTTTTTTTTTTTTTTCTCAGCAAAATTTGGGAGGGTTGAGGTCATTAAAGAGATTAAGGCTAGTTCAGACTCCAACCCCACCCAGAATTCAAGGCATAGGCTCACTTCTGATGCATATATTATAAGTTTGTAGTTCAGTTAAAGAAGTATTTGGAGTTTTCTAGAAGAATATTCTTAGGCAGGATCCTCCCAACACATATAGATGCCAACCTTGGATTTAAAATTCTTGTACTCAGTAAAGGTGAAGGAAACCTGAGTTTATAAGCAAGTCCCGGCATAGGATATCCTCAACAAATCAGACAGACTCAAGACAGATTTTGACCTGTGTCTGAGTGTTTGCCTGAGTCCCACCCTATAATGGTTTCTCTTCTTTTTAGCTGAGACAGAGAGGGAAGATGGGCAGGTTGTGAGATGCTGCTCACAACATGAGTCAAAGGCTTCAGTGCTTCTGAATCTATCAATTTGTTGGTTTGTAGGGGTTTTCTGTTGGGGTTTTGGGTTTTTTTTGTTTGTTCGGTTTGTTTTTTGTTTTTGTTTTTTTTTTTTTCCTTTCATCATGGATCATTCAGTTTGTTAACTCAATCTAAAGACTTACCATGTCCACTTCACATTTCCCAGCTCTCACTAACCCTTCAATTCACAGAACATCACCCACTCCAACTCACACACTGTTCCAGACAGGCAAGACACTAACTGCCAAGACTCCAGAAAGCAGAGAGAAAGGAAAGAGCTGGTAGGCTTTGATCTATTTCAGACCTGTCAGATTAAGCAGGTCTGGAGGTTTGGGTGATTGGACTTGTGCTTCATGCTTGCTTAAGCTGAATTGCCTTGGAAAAAGCTCAACATTCCTTCATGGTGAAGTCTGTGTCACCCTAGCTCCATTTATAAGCAGCAGCAAAAACATCTCAGTACTTTGGGCTTATGCAAAAAACATCTCCTAACTGATTATTGATAAGTATTAACTTCAGGTACCTGTACCATTCAGGTGACTTCAAAAGTCAAAAATAAAAATAATTTTCTTTCAAACATGCTTTGTAAAGTCAAGTAATTTCCAATAACAGGAAAAAAATCCAGAAAGGAATCAAGGCTGAAGTTTCTGGCTCACACTTGTTTTTGACAGAAATTAACACAAGTAGCGAGGGAAATGATTTTTTTTCTGCCTTTATTTCATCTTGTTGTTTTAATCAAAATTGGACAGCAACACTTAAGATGAGTGGCTGCTTAGCTTATTTTATTTTTCTTCCAGAGCTTGCGCTGAGCAAAGGAGGCAGGTCTGATTCCACACAATCTTTCTGGCTGACATTAATAATGGAAATTTGCAATAAAAGGTAAATACAAGGTTTTGAGGAATTTTTCAGCAGGCATAAAAGGGAGAATTTCACTGGGAAGTTGGTAACTGGTGATTGCTACTGACGCTTGCTATGGTACTGTTCAACTGCAGCACCTAGGGGTGGAATGCACTAGCAGCTGTAAGTCCCAGTCCTGTTGCTTAAGGCAACAGGGGTTTCAGCATGTCCTCAGTGGAATCAGGATTAATTACATATACTATCCAGCAACTGAGCACATAAGGATCAGTTATTTCTTCTAAAGTATTTGTAAGTCTGTTAGAATTAGTAAATTTCTGTTATGATCTAAGACCAAAAGGCTTCTTCTCCAAAGCCTCCCACTGTTGTGTTGGGCTGCCCCAAGACCAAGCTCGCTCCCTGTGGCTTGTACTATTTCAAGAGTGAAAGTGGCAGTACTGTAAAACAATGGAAGTAATTACAAGCTCTCGAAATTATTACAGAGAGATGGAATATCCTGAAGATCTCCTGCGAGCTCAGTCATAACTTCATATGGTTACATTTTCTACAGCCCTGATCCAAAGACCTGCCAAAATGCTGCTCATGCCTGCTAGACAGTGTGCGTATCTGATCAATCCATTTGATTTGTAAGTTAGGACTAAGCCTTACAGTCAGATCCAATGATCTCATTGCTGCTAGCATGAATGCAAAATGCTTTGAGTGAAAACAAGGGGATTGATCTAAAAGGACACAGGTAATTTAGAGCAGAAGTTGGGCTTTTGTGTATTAATTAAAAAGTTCGCAGTAACCTATGGGACACATCAACTCTATTGCAAAGGTTGTCATCTCTGTGCAGCCAGCCATTTGTTTTGTTTGCTTCCTAGAGAAACTTGATTTTCGTGATGGGCTATGCCTTTTGCTACTATATCCTCTGGGAGGGAGGTCTGGTCAGATGATTAACATTATCTTCTCTCTTAAATATTACATTATTAAAATTGAGAGGGTTTTTTTATGGCAACTGACTAATTAGCCCCACGTCTCATCTCAGCTGTCAAAAATCTCTATTCATTGACAGTTTACTTTAAGTGGCTCAATTAGCATAACAAATGACTCACCAAAAGTTCTGTAGGCATCCTGTTGATTAATGTCATTTATCTTGCAAACCAGAAGTAGATGTGTGAGTTGCTTCTAACAATTATTATATACGTTTATATATGTATATAATAAGTGCCTCTCAGAGAAGCAATGCAATTCAGGTGTTATTTGCAAACATTTAATAGCCATAAAGGACTTTCAGCAGCAGCAGCAGCAAAATTAATGATTTCTCCATTAGACGCCAGGTAGAAAACAGGGCCATGTTTCCTATCATACCACACTGCATGCATCCAAGTGACTTAAAGAACAGAAACTTCTATGAACACATGATCAAACTGAGGTGGAAAGAGACTTAAAAAAAGCATTAGAGTCTGTATTTTACACTTTTTCTGTCTGCACATGCCTTTCAGTACACTGCTATACATATATCATAGTTAAAGTACTGTATATAATATTGCCTCATGGCATATAGTATTTTGCTCACGCTTTATGTGTTTTATGAGTAATGTACAGGACAGGCTAGGTTCTTCAGTTTCAGCTTCAAATACTTGCCTTGGGATTTTAGCTTCTAAGACTCTTACGTGATTTTGAAAACCCAGTGTCCTAAGCCCCCATGGCAAGAGCTGATAGTAGATCAAGGGGCAGAGTACAGCAGCAGGGAAGCTAATTTTCTATTAGAAGAGGACCCTTAACTAGTGACAGTGCAGCAGTACTGGGCAAAGTGGCTCTGCCATTTACCTTTGGCATGGCCTTACTTAATCCCCTCTCTGCACTTTTTTCCATCCACTTTGATTTTATCCAGGCTGCCATGAGGTCTATGTGGTCTTTGTCACAAGGACAAGTCACTCCCTGAATGTTCACACAGTGCTTTACCCTCAGGGCCTCAGAAACCCCTGCTACATAAAAATCCAACATTTCACCACGGAGCAAATTCCATGTATTCACCACGGTGAGGGGAATATAGGCACCTGTCAGATTATATCTCTGATAGATGACAGAGTTCTGAAATTTCTGCAGATAGAGGTTTTCTGCCAATGACATCAGGGATGGTCATATCATACACTGAAAGTATGGGTGTCTCCATAATCAGAGTGAAAAAGTATGTGTGTGTTTCAGTTGTTTCAAAGTACTTCTTCTAGAGGAGGAAGCTTTTATGACTGAACTCTTTAATAAGGGTTCTTCTCTCTGGTCTCAGGGGGGACCGTACAAGCTTTAAAGAAAGTACAGCAAGCATTCTCACTACTGAAGCCACTAGGAGTATATTTTATAAAGCAATATTAAAGAAATACTGAAAGCAGAATAACTTAATCAGATTCATGAAATCAAATACCCCCAAGGCAGCTCTGAAGATGCAGCTCAACAGGTACTGGCATTTCATTCCACAAGAAGAGGAAAATTCATTAGCTCAATTTTTTTTAAAAAAAAAAAAAAAGTTACTTGTCTGTCTGTCTGTTTATTTATTTATTTTCTCTTTACAGAAGTAAAACTCAACACTAAATAAAACTAAACTAAAATAACCCTAGGACATGGAGATTTGTGCAAAGGCAGTTTGTGCCTGTATTCAGTCACGCTCTGCCCTGTCTTTTCTTATTTGGGAGCTGGAAACTGTTCACCACTAGGGAGTTGGAGTGCATGTTGTCAAATGTTTCTTTAAATGGCAGGTGTTTTTCTGATCACGCGATCAGTTACTGGCAAAATATTTCACCACCTTTTCTCTCTCTACTTGCATCATGTTATCATGACTGCATTCTCTTCTGGTAAAGAATAGCACAGCAGACCTTTATCCCAACACAGGATCTCCTCATGCTGCAGAGATGAACAACAACAATATATGAAAATATTCTTGAAAAATTAGCAGCGGAAGAACCCTGTAAAACTTGAAATTTAGGGTTCCCATGCGTCCTAAGTTTCAAAAGTCTCTTGCAAGGAAAAAGATTATAATATTTGGTCTTTTATGCTGTTACTCATACATTCAGCTGACTACTGACAGCTTTCCTAGGGCTGTTGCAGGAACAGTGTTTCTGTAATTATATCAGTGTAGGCTATGAAAATGAGGAGCAAACTGACTTTGATAGCAACTTGTGCTGTTAACTAGGAGATGGATCTCAGGAAAAGCTCTTAGAGTAAAAAACCCAAACTTTGATTCCTCAGGATCTACCATAGTCCCATTGTAATGCAAACTGAGAAGAAACTTGAAGTGTACCTACTTTTAAAACAACTCTGGAGAAGTCAGCTTATTCTCCTTTGCCATAACTGAGGTTGAGTGAAAATTTAATCTCACTCTAAATCTAACCAGCAAAATTCAGACATCAGGTTTGTTACAGACATCTCCACTTGCTGTATCATCAATAGCCAGTCAGATGCCTCATGCCTCATGTGCTGCAAGAGGTGGCATCCATTGACTTACAGGGTGCCTCTGTCTCCCTGTTGATGACAGAGAGCTAAGAATAGTAACTTAAGACTAAGAACCTTCCCTTTTACTAGAGCTAAAATTTGCTGAGAAGATTCCTGTCTAGCTGTCTTCTCCAAAGTAACACCAGAGAAAGTGGATAGCAGAGAAAATGATGTTTTCAGTTCACCAGGCATACATGCTGTGCCAGGGATCACCCTTTCTTTTTAGGCAGCCAACAAACCATCTCTACAGTGAGAGAATGGAGTTGAGACATCAAGCATTCTATGTGCCTGAGGTCTGGGTGTATGCAGTCCACAAGCACTAAGGTAATCTGGAAAAACTGAGTGAGTACAGAGGGATGAAACATTTAGGCAGTGCACGATCCTGACATGTGGCAACAAAATCCCTGAGACAGATTTTTGAAGAGTGTGGAGAGAAGAGCATTCAGTTTATGATGCATATTTAACAGCTAAAATATAGCAGTAGTAGTGTCCTGTCCTGCCTCATGGCTTCTTTCTCCAGTAAGGCCATCATAAATTCTGCCTTAAGCAAAGCAGAACTGATTTGACTCAATTTATTCTTCTTTAAAACACACACAAACACATTCACTAGGGAAGGATATAGAAGTTCCAGGAAAGAGCCGTAACTCAATTGCCATTATAGAACAGAAAGATAATTAAGTAAATGTTGGCTGGGGATATCATTGAATAACTTTAGCTGAATGAGTTCTTCTTTGCTTTGCCCTTTGCAGAAAGCATACAGCATTCTCCAGAAACACCACCTTAAATTGCCTTGGATAGCTTCCTTTTTCCTGAAGGAAATCACAGAGAATAGGGCTGGAAGGAAGATCCAAAGGTCAGTTTTCCCCAGTATAAGGCAGGATCAACTCAAGCTAAGCAGGTAAAGATGCGTGTTTTCCCTGCTGGTGGGCAGGAGATTGATCTGTATGTTGTACGGGGATGCAGTTAACCCTTCCCATATTGCTGCATGGAACTTAAGAGGATCCACATAACACCTAAATCAATTTGATGCACAGTTTGGAGCAAAAAGAAGTTTTTTATAGAGAAATTAATAAGTGAGGCATAAGTAGACACCCTGAAATGTAACTAGCTTCTATTCATGCCTGAGTATCCAGAGTATAAGAGAATCATGAGCTGTAGTTACTAATTAGTTCCAAGGGCAGATAAACAGCAGCTCTGCCTTTTATTCATCCCATGTGGTGATCCACTGGGTTTGTAGACTTTGGCACATTTTATGTCTCAAATTTATCATGAGTTTATAGTCAGACAATAAGTTAACAGAAGAAGAAAAGCAAATAAAAAAATTGTAAATCTTATAAGACTGTATTTTTTAAGTAGAATATGAGATAGAAAGAGCACATATGAGAAGAAAGAAAACAGAAGAGTAAAATGTTAAATTAGCATGTCTGAGTTCACTCTTGTTAAGGCAGGAAGGTTTGAAATAAGGCAGCTTGTCTTTAATGTCCTTGGGTTTTGGACAATGCTTTTCATATTCTTTTGAGTTCATTGAAAGATTTGTGTGGAAAACACTATGTGTGTATGTACATAGGCAGACACCTCTAAAATCGAATTATTTTTAATCAAAATCTTAGAAATATTTTATTTCACTGTCTATCATGGAAGGATATTCGAGCTTCATGGTAATGAATCTTTGTCTAAAACATATTTGGCAATCTTTGCATAATCATGTCACTGTATGTCATAGAATACACCTTCAAGGATCACCACATGATGTGTGAAATGAAACAAAAATAGCAGATATCCTTAGAGTGACTTTGGTAAAACAGTGCTAATTTCTCAACCTTCAGAAAGATCAATTTAATCTTAAAGTTTCAAATGCATCAACAAAAATATCTTTGAGGGTGAAACAGAGATGTGTAAGTGGGCTGTTTTCATTTAATAAGAAAGTTAGCACAAAGAAATTTTGGGCAATCCCTACACCTGAAATGTATGGTAGGCACAGCATGAGAAGAAATGTTTCATGATTGCACAATCACAGGGATTTCCAACCTTACATGACATCTTTAGAACTCCATTTTGTAGCTTAGAATATGTTCAGAAAGTCTCATTTAAAAAAAATTTACTTCCAACAATACTGTCCTGTGCTTGTATGGGAAAGAAAAGACGATCAAGAAGAAAAATGTATCCAACAGAAATAGGAAAAAAAAAAAAAAAAAAAGCAGCAGTATCATGCTTATTCAGGGCACTGGATAAAAAAGTAGACGCCATAAAAATGTGCACATTTAGTATATGATTAATTAAATCTCTATCAATCCAAAATTTAGCAGTATAGATTTAGTGTAACCTAATCATTCTAGCTTCTTCCATGATTCAACAAAGAGATGTACATATCTCTAAAGAGAGATTTATTTTGTTCTTAGCTTAAGTATGTAGAAGACAAACTTTATTTTTTGATGATCCTATTTCTCTACTGTCTCTAGAAATGCCTAGGTGGCCAGATTAACCTCAGCAATTAACTTCTAGATATCTAAAGTCTGTGTGTGTTGAATGCAATCCAGTAAGAGATCTCATTTTAGCCTGAAATGGCTAATAATGATTGAAAAGCAGATGGAAAACCATGTATTTTTTGTTTAAATGCAATAATGGAGAGCATAGATGACCTTATTATAATTTATGATTTGTATTTTAGTGCTACCAGGAACTCTAAGCCACCCAAAGGCTTCACAGTGTAAGCAGAGCTGATGGATAGGAAAAGACGGAAAGTTACAGGAACTCTAGCACTGAGATTAAGTGACTATCTGAAGGTCACAAAAGATGAACACTTTTTCACCTTAGTACTATGAAGGTACAGATAGAAACAGCACAGCAGTGACAGCTGGAGAGGAAAGAGAGAGTGTTGGACACAGACTAATGTTTCCTCAAGGATTTGAATTTAACTATGGTTTTCATTAGGGAAGACACATAAGTTAGTTGCATTAAGATCCTTCTGCAGTCATCTGACAAAATAATGGCATGTCTTTAAAATGAGTCAAATTGCCAAGGGTTTGGACTCCAACCTGAGTGACCTTTCTATGCATGGACTGTGAGGAAGTCTAATACTGACTCCCCTTAGAAAATATACCATCAAGTTTGATGAGAAGAAAGTTCCTATGAAGAACTGGATTAATGGATGAACAAATCATGTAATGTGGATCTGGATAATTTGAGAATCATCCTGTGGATGAATAGGGTTTGGACATAAAGTGTTGCCAGAGTCTGGCCACTTATTTCAGCAGTCTGGGTTGTATTAATACTGGAGAAGCCTAGAGGAGGTGCTCTGGAGTTTTACAGATAGGATTGCTACAGGTTGTCAGAGTTTGGGACAGACATTCAAAGGATGAAAAGGACACCTACAGGTGGTCTAGGTTTAAAATAATCCTCTAGGAGATGATTATCAGCAGCAGATCTCTGTATCTGAGGCTCATCTGTCATAATTTCTTAGTAAGGAAGAAATGAGGGACATGATCTGCCAAAAATACATATGATGGATCAGCCAAATTGTTTCTAAATGGTACCGTAGTCAGAGATCTCCACAGGGGGCCAGCAGCCAGCTGCACTACACTTTAGAGTAAATGCTACTGCTTTGGAAAAGAGTCAGTGGCAAGTGATTTGCATTAAACAATTTTTTCTTTTGTTGTTATTATTGTTTTTGTTGCTATTTTTGGCTAGCACAGAACTGCATCAGCATGTGAAATTTACAGAGCAAGTGCCCACTTGCTGATTTCCAGTACAAGTACACTTTTTCAAGTACACTTTTTGTCTCCTTGCTTAAAGAATTCACTCATAAAAGGAGGGGGAGAGTGACAGGGTAGAGGTGGTGATAGGGAATCAAAAGACTGAACAGCCAGAGAGACCATTCAGAGCCAGAAATGACTTTCATTTTCCAATATTTTCTTTCAAACTCCAGAATAAACAGAAATCTGTGAATTCAGAACACCTGTGGTTCTCTCACCTTGGAAAGGAGAACAGAAGAGGGAAAACTAGGTCTATGTTGAAAGCCAGTGAACTCATGAATATGAACAGGGGGCATGGAAGTAAATGAAGCCCAGGGATTCATGGATCTCATCATGGTTTAGAGATGCTTTCAGCATATGTCTAGCATGCAGCAGGGTCTGGCAATTTTCCTGGTATTTAGGCTGCTTCTGGGAGTGCTGCTCTCCTGCACATGTTTGTCCTGGAGGATTGTTTTCACTGATATGGTGTGATGAAATTCCTATCTAAACACTCACAGGTGTATGTAGGGATGGCTCTGTCCATAAATCTGGTCGCTTGCCCAGAGAACATTGCTAGGGGCAGCAAAATGGCACTGCCCCTCAGTTTGCCTGCTTTCATCTTAGGGACATGTTGAGTGTGCCGGAGAGATACTACACTCACCCTGCAGCTACCACTCTTTGTCTGCTGACTACAAAAGTAAAGAAAAATTGTTTTTTTCAGGGATCTGCCCCCAGTTCCATTCCTTCCCTCCTGTGACAGAAGCAGCCTGACCAAACCCAGCCTCTTATCCTTGGAGGTTAAAACACCTGGGTGCTTCAAATGTTTATCTCTACAAGTGTTTTCCACATTCCGAGACATACATGGATTTATGTGTAAGTGCAATCACATAAACATCTGGAATGATTGCTGTAAGAATAATTAATACAGGGGGTAGTCTATATTAAGATGCATCACACTCATGGAGGCATATGCATGGATTCGAAAGAGAAGCAAATACATTAAAAGATTCAAAAAAGTTAAGCCCAGAAGAGACCACTGTAACAGTCCAAGAGTTTGGATGCCTTGCATTAGCTAGTCTTTATTATCTAATGCAAGTTCTGTTAGGCTGCATAACATGCTGGAATCATACAGTACGATGAGAAAAGAAACAAGAACAAACAATGAAATATTTAATATGCTCTAGTAGCACTGACGCAGGCTTTAAGCACAGGGCAGTGCATTAACACGGTTAACTATGGCTTCTAACCCAAGTGGCTAGAACTCAACTACAGGAGACAAAAAGTGGAGAACAGTTTTTGCACTTGTTTTGCAGCTGAACCGAGGTTTGGGCACTCTACTCCAAGAAATGTGTGGATGAATCAGTGAATTCAGAGGAGGGTGGGTTAGAGGGCTGAGAAAACCATCCACAAGAAACAGTTAAAAGAATTGTGCCTGCTT
Source organism: Serilophus lunatus (assembly GCA_013399895.1). NCBI lineage: Eukaryota > Metazoa > Chordata > Aves > Passeriformes > Eurylaimidae > Serilophus > Serilophus lunatus. The sequence continues at coordinate 883,520 of VXBA01000387.1, forward strand.
AGAGTGCAGAAGAAAAGAATGGATAAGGATACGAAAACAATATTAGAAAATGTAAAGCACTTTCTGCTCAGGAAATCTTTTGCTCAGTTATGATGATGTTTCAGTTAAAGTGTAAGATTTTTTTTTTCTGGAAATGTTATTTATCTTAGAGTAAGATAGCACCTATCTTCCTGAGATATCATTTTCTCTTCACTGCCTGTGGAGCGAGTTTATTTAACATGCCTAATTTTTGTCTGATGACAAGGACCCTTTCCAAGTATGACAGCAGTGCCCCAAACAGAGTTGTTTCAAGAATCAATGCCATCACTGTCAGGCTACACTTTCTTTTTGATATTTTTCTCTGAGTATGTGCCACATGCCACGGTTAGACAGTATGCTAGTCTGTGAATCTTTAGGGTTGTACACATGTTCTTACATAAAAAACCCTGTCAGAATAGCACTGAATTTACTTTGGACTGATGTGTGCAGCATGAACATGAACTGTACTTCATTTGCGACCCCTTGCCCCACAGACAGTGTGTAAGGATGGAATTCATATCCAAGAATCAACAGCCACATTTTAAATACCCTACAGATTCCTCAGATTTCAAATTCATGAAAAGCTTAACTTCTTGAGTAAAGTGACAGTGGCCAAGTCTGACAAGAAGTCATTTCCTATTTTTGGAAATATTCCTAGGATCAACCATTGGTTTTGATGTCTTGCAGAGGAAATGCTGCTGGAAGGATTTGGTTGCCTTTTAGATTTTTTTTGTTTGGGTTTGTTTTTTGTTTTCCCATGAAAGTTCCAAACCCCAAAGTCTCCTCAGTGATTTTTTTTTTTTGTTACCTCTTTTTTCTTGCTGCAAGAGAAACACATTTACAAGTCACTAAACCCATTTAAAACTCTAGCAATGTATAGGTTTCCTTGACCTGACTGAAATATTCTGCTTGTGTGCATGAAAAGGACACGTGTACAACGATTACCACACCTGCTATTCAAGCAGACCTTTTCTTCCTGGATCTACTAGTTCTGGATGAGAGCAGTTAGTTTGTAAATCGACCTGAGACAGACTTAGAGTATGGTGTTCACTGTAGCAGAAGAATCAACTTAAAATGCAAACATCCTAGTCCCCTCCTGAAATAGTCTCTTGACCACCCAGCCACATCTCCAAGGTCTGTACCTCCAAGGCTGGCAGGAGCTCCCACGCACTCAGAGCAGATTTGGTAAATGAGATCCAGACTGCAGGTGAGCTAATTCAGTGCCATTAGCTGCAGCCAGGACTTCATCTCCTCATTAGGAAAGAGATAAATTATGCAAAGTGTACTCTCAGTACAAGTAGCAAGAGCTGACAAAACCATAGAAAAGAGAGAATTTGAAGGAAAAATAGTTTGCAAAGCAGGGGAGAGTAAATGTAACACTGCTATGGAATTGGAGGGAATCCTTATCTTGGGTCAGCACCTGAATGAAAGCAAAAGACTTCACCCTCCTTGGCCCCCATTTCAACCTGCCAGCTGCAGTGACAGGCTGGAGCAAGAGCTTTCCTCCTCTGTACTTGCAATGGTCCAAAGGTCCCTCACTTGTTACTCTTAAGGTACCTAAGTCTTTAGTAAGAAATCGACTTATGTAAAACTCCGGAGCCCAAGAAGAATAATATTTCTTATACCTCAAGCAGGTCCTCCACAAGTGAGTCTTTTCGTTGACACCATTTTGCAAAGCTTGATTTTTTTTCTAATGTTTGTTGCCTTGAAGCATGGTATCAATGTGAGCTCTTATCTGAGGCTGTGCTTATTGTATTTCCAGAAAAAAGTACAGTAGGAAAGAAAGTGACAGTGTGAAATAACCTACGACCACTTGAGCAAGATAAAGTATCTCAGGTATGGGCAAGAAAAAATGTCTGACTGGCTGAGATACCAGACCTTTCTCAATTCTGGTCCCTGCAGGACTATCAACATGGTGACCAACCATTCTGGCAGCCTTCTGTGGGAGGGAAATCCTGCCAGGAGCTGGGCTGGACTCACATTAATTTTCTCCTGGCCAACAAAGACTGACCAGATTGCAAAACTGTGAACTCATGACCTTGATTTGTTTCCCCTCCAACAGCTTCCTGGAACATTTGATTTCTGTCTCCTCTCTGCCCCTTCCTCCTCTTTGCCCAGGAGCCATCGTGGGGGCAGGTACAGCCCTGAAAATGCACCTCAGGTATGAACCTGCCCTGCTGTGTGCAGGAGGAGCACCGGATGCCAATGTAGCCAGAATCCATCATTCACCCCACCAGCACAGGTAGGACTGGACTGGAAGGACAGCATAACAAAGACAGACTACATTTAGCTGGATACTTTCCCTCAATCACTGCATTAGCTTTTCCTGGTCCTATAGTTAAAAACAGCTATTTATTCTATCACTACACGCTGGCAAAGATATATTGCACCAAGTCAGCACCTACAATTATTATAGTACAGAAAACCTTTGCTGTAGCATGTTTAGTGCTGCTATTTATCAGGCACAGCTATTACATCCTGGCTCCCAACAAGGCTATACAATTCTGGCACCCAGGAAGACAGCAGGTGCTCTGAATTAAACCAGAACCCAAAGACTTTCTCTTCACCTTTCCCTGGCTTTCCTTAACAGTCCAGCAAGGATCGAGCACTATTAGAAAGAAAAGTGTTGCAAGAAAGCACTCTGGTTACCTGACAGCCTGTCTTAGTGTCATGAAACACCATGTGTAAGGAAGGGTAAGAAAGTTGCTGTGTTGTGAGGTGACAGGATGTCTAGAAATTAAAGAATTGGAGTCCAAGTAGGTTATACAGTTCTATAAGGTGCCAAACCCACAGTATTTAATTATAGCAGGCATGTCTTTGTGAAACACTTATCCAATACTACTTGATAGCCAAAATATTGCATGTTGTGGTCCACCTGCCTATCCAGCCATCAGAAAGTGTACTCATATTACTGCTGATCTATGCATAAACAAGCTCAGGGCTCTGGATATATTTTTCGTATCTTTGCCGTATCATTGAAACGTTGTGCAATTATTATGAGCAAAACTACCTTGTCAATGGTCTGCACTTCAGATTAATTTGAGTTCACGTCTTCCAACCAAATGGTATTTAAGAAGGTGTTTCTTAGAATCATTTCCAATTTTCTAACTTCAGTGTTAGAAAACTGAAGATTTTCACAAAGTACACAGATTTATTGTAACGATTAAAACAGAAAGAAGAGCAAGCTAGGGAATAGCTGACTGATCAACAAAAAGGGAATTGTTTGGATACCTTCCTGAAAGCCTGCTATTCCAAAATTCTCTCTCCTTGTCACTAGTTTTTAGAAGAAATTCAAGCCTGATTCTAAGAGATTTCCCTAATGACTTCTCTCTGGGAAAAAAAAAATGCATTTTTTTTTAAACTTGATTTTTCAGTAGAAAAATGTTGTCTAACTTACTTTGACCAGTCCTCTCCCAATATCTTTCCAACATAGAAGCTACATGGATTAATCTGGGTGTGCTCTTAGTAGAGCTACAGAGATCACCATTGCTGGCTACTACTCATATTCAAAGTGTCAAAAGCCACTCAGTGTCTCTCAAGTCTAAATGTTTGTAGGGGCAGAACCCAAGCAGGAGAACTTTTAAGGTCTATAAGATGCCCCAAAGACAGAAGAATATATAGGAATAGCTGAACTGGGATCAGTACTTAGCTGGGTACTCAAGACCAAGTAATAGCATAGACTACTTTGTGCCAACATTGTCAAGGATATTTTCCTTAAGATGCTTTTGGGATACTTTGAGATACATAGATTTAGCTTTATTCTCACTAGATTCCAGCCAAAGGTATCTTTTTGAATCTGCTCCTGAAGGCCTCAAGCTCCTATGCTTCCTGTTGTCAGGAAGCAGGTTGTCATCATATTATGGAACTACTACTGACCCTGGCTGCCTGATTACTTTGACTTCGCAACATGATAGAGGTGGTTCATTAGAATTTGGATTTATTTATTTAGGTTTGATGCTCTAAGACAACAATGTCATTTGTTAGAAGGAATAAGCAGGTCAGATTGCCTGACAGTGGAGCAAAGAGATAAGGAAATTAACATATTCTCAATAATAATAGTAATATTAATAACTAACGCAAAAGAAACATTTTGTTTCTGGCCAACACTGCTGGTCTACAAGATGCCCACATTGAGTGGGTCTATTGACTTGATATTCCTGCTTACTGTGCAAGTGGTGCTAATGTTAGTAAGGACTATATTTAAGAGACAGCAACCCTTAAGAGACATCTGCTGATGGAGCTGCAGACACCACCAAAGATTCATGCTACTAACTAGGGGAGGGACTCAGACAGTGGAAATAATTTGCTTAAAAGCATGTTGATTTGGACATCACTAATCTCAGCATTGATCTCTGCCGGCATTAACTTTGCTGTTAATGCAAATAACTGAACATAAGGATCCCATTAATTGTATTGATATAATGGAAGGCATTGCCCTTGACTTCAAGGCCCCCCACTTTGATTTAGTGCTTGCCAACAACTCAACATTTTTGTCTTCTCCGCCCCTTTCTGCTTGCCCGAAATGATGTTTCATTCCTTTTTATGTCTCTGTTATGTTCAGAACATCCTGTCTCCACGTTCTGCTCTTTCAAACACTCCTTTCTTCCTGAAGGTCCTGCATTCACCTTCCCTGCTTTCCCCAAGTGCAATCTCACAACTATAATGGGAAGAAAGCAAGAATGTATATCCAGAATGCAACAGCAGCAACACACATGAAGAATTCAGGTTGTATTTCCAGCATGGCAAATTCCCTCTGTGATTCCCTGGACCAAGAGGATTGTGAGTTTCAGGAGTAAAGGCTTAATGAGGAAAAAGCAACAAATGTGACTCACTCATAGTGCTTTACTGAGGATGTTACTTCAAAGCAGTGTTTTTTCTGGCTGCCCATTTTAGGAACAGAATACTGATTTAAAGTAAAGGCTGTGGAAGAGTAAAAAAAATAAACACTGAGAAATTGTAACTCTTACTTCAGAAATGGATTTAGGGTTGCTGCATATGTAGCTTCTACAAAGAAATGTTAGGAAAAATTTGTTGCCTTTATTATTACCTATTAGAAGAAAAAAATATCTGATGGTAGAGGGCATATTGGTATAGAAAGTAAAGACACTGCAAAATATCACACTAGACAAACTAAGTCTAAAATTACAGTAGGGTTTACTTTGACTGAGTCAGCTTTCTGGGTCCTAAAATCTTTAATTTTCTAAAAGGCATGTTTAAGATATGAAGGGGTAAAAAAGAAGGAATAATGCATTAATGTGAAAGCTCTTGTTTTTTCCAACAGAAGTGTTAATTTAGTCCCGAAACTTAACAAATACTTATGAGAATCACTTTCTCTGACCCAAAGGTTTAGCAATGCCAAAAGGGAAGACACAGGAAGAGAAATACCACTGCAGATCTATCATGGGCAACCACAATATTCATTGAATAATAAAACAAGCATCAATTAACTTTGCATTTTTCTCAGCCATTATTAATTGTTTGATTTCCCGAGGGCACTATCATGGTAGAAACTGGTATTGAGTGGATCTGAAGAAGTAAGGGTATGGGGAAGATGTCATATGTGCAAGTTGCTTCCTGGATCGGGAGGCCTTCAGGCTGTCTTTTTCAACCAATCACCACAGCTACGTTTAAAACAGGGTTGCTGACTGTTTGAAATGCTGTCAACTTTGAGATAATCAGAGGCATAGCCTCTGGAAACTAGCACATTGTGGGACTGTAAAAGGAAGCCCCTGCAGGGGAAAGTAGGAATCGTGTGCGTAGCAGTATTAAATTGGCATCTATTTGTCAAAAACATCCTTTGCCACCTCTTTTCTCTAGCAAAAATATTCCACTAAAAAAAAACGAAAGAGAGAAAACAAAAAAATACAAACCCACACTCATCCTCAAGTTCCTCAATTAACGTCTGGACTGTAATCAACAATTTCACAATCCAGGAATCTTTGAGGAGAAAACGTTGTTTTTCAAACTGAACATGAAAATACAGTGATGATACTGTGACTATTTTGGAAATACATGGCCAATAGAAACCTTGGAGAAACTTGATTCATTCCAAATCCCTTTTGGTCCCTTAATCCATAAAGCTTACTAGAGAAGTATGCTATTGCTAAATAGTTGCATTTAGGATTTGTAGCTGGATTTTCAAGTATAGTTGTCTATTATCACAAATCTGTAAGTGCTTCTTCAATAATTGCTTTGCACTTGATAAGGGTTTTTCTCTCCAAATCAGTGGTTAAAAATGTTAATTTAGAATAGCAGTTCTGTAGATGGGACATATTTATTAGCTCTAGCTTACAGATTTGAAAGCTAAGGGACAGAGTTTAAACAAACCTAGTTTAAAAAAATCTAAATTATCTGCATCAAAAGAACACATAGAGATCCAGACGTGAACCAATCCCCCTTATAATCAGCACCATAAAGCAAACAAAGAAAAGAAAATTGCTGCTTCAAGTGGCTTTCACCCTATTATATGACAATAATAGTGGACAGGTGGATTGTCACAAAAAATGAGTAAAAGTTACTTTGTTCTTTCCCCTTCTTTTGACTGTATGGTATCCATGTGGGCCTTAATCTCTCTTGATTTAATGAAAAGGATGGGAATTTCCTGGTAAACTGAGGAAATGGGTGCATGCCCTCAGTTTAGCCTTGATTTACTTCAATGTGGCTAATGCCACAAGCATCATTCACTTAAAATTGCCTTGCTTTTGTGTAAGCCATGAGGACTGTAGTCTGGGGTGCTCCTGCCCAGCAGAGCAGCAGGATATTCATAGCATCTGTCTTTTCATTAGCACATAGACTATAACATGATCTGTCTGTCCTTTAAACTAAGAAGCAAGCCAAGTAACTCAGAAGGCCCAAATTTCATGCTGCTTTAGCTCCATTGACTTCAGAATCCGAGACCTAACTGGAGACCTCAAATACACCATAGTTCAGTCAAATTTCAGTGGTTCCACAAGGAGGAACAGATGGACAGGAACACAAAGAGGCTGATTGCATAAATTCTGTTTCTTAAGAAACTAGACTAAAATTAGGTGTTTAAAAATCCAGATCGAGGGTTAATTTTGTTTGGAAGTAGGTGCCTGAATACGAACACATATGGTTAGGACAGTAGCTGTTTCTGTTAGTGTTGTCAAAACCAAGTTCTGATATACTAAATTCATTTCTGGTATATCATTAGGGACTGCTATGTCATAAGATATGTTTTGTGGTCATTTTCACTTCAGGCATGCAACCTGCTAACAGTAACTTCTGGTTTTCATCAATTACTTTATAATTATGTTTTAAAATGTCATGTCTGATTCAACATTCAAACACTTGGCTTTTAGCCTTCCCAAGGGAAAGAAAGACAGTGACTTGAAAGTGCAATATTATAAGCAAAACCTGTGCCATGTATAGATGTCCTCACAATTTAGGGTTATACTTCTATACATAACCTGGGGGATGGTTCCACAACAAATATCCTTCCACCCTAGAAAAGTCCTAGAAAAGGTCTCAGTTTAGCTGCTTGTGAAATAATCCATGCAAAATAATAAGCATTAAAAACCAACCCAACAACAAACAAAACCACAAAAAATCCCACACCACCAAACCCTTTGGTCTTAACCAGGAGTGTCACCAGCAAAGGATTAAATTTAAAGCTCATCCAAACAAGTGCTTTTATTGGTAGAGATGAGAAGGGCAGTAACCTCTCACATAACAGTGTTGAGGACAGGAGATGCTAACACAGAAGATTGGTAATATGTGATATTTATGTATATAACATTTTCTGAGAGTCCAGAAAATAGTTGTCTATTCTGACACACATTCTAGCTGTCAAAATGCCAGAGAGACTCCTTCTTAATTTCCTTTTCTCACCTATCCAGCAGAAAAGTTTTGCCCTGTGATGAATTTGCACAGAATTATGGAGAAGGTGAGTTTCACTAGTGCTGTCCTGGAATAAACATACTATGCAACAGGGGCAAAATCTGCTGCAAATCCTGGCGCAGCTGCAGCCTTCCAGGCCTTTCACAAATCTTCCTCCCATCAATTCCCCCATCATTCCCCACTACATGCCCTGATATGAATCACCTTTCACAGCAGGAAGTTTAAATTCCCTGGTGTTACCTAAATGCATTGTTTTAAGGACTAGACTTGTAGTTCTGAAAGTACCCTTCCTTTGCAGAAGGCCACAGCTCTCCATGCCGAGTAATGCATTAGAACTGCCATTAACTGTGTATTCATGGCACTCACATGCAGCTCAAATCTCCACCGTGGCTTTGAAAAATCTACCCCCAGTGTTAAACTAATGCAGCTGTTTGTCTCCTTGTGAACTTATAATGATAATAATGATAATAATGATAGTAATAATAACTGACACTTATATAGTACCTTTCATCCAGAAGGATCCCAAAGTGCTTTGCAAACTGATTTGCAAACGACCGCACACCCATATTAAACACCCTATCCCCATGTTAATGCAATTTTAATGTTGCAAATGTGAAAGCAGGAAAAAGACCGGAAATTCAAAGGTTACAGCTTCAGAAACAACATTTTGCCTCTTGCCTACGAAGGTGTACCATTTTCAACATCGCCTGGCAAACACTACAGAGCAAATAATGCTTTGTGAACTGAAGTAAAGGTGTTCAAAACCTTGTGCATCTGTCCATGAAGGTAATTGGGTGAGTGAGGTGGAAATTTCACTCAGTCCCCTTCCTCAGGTGCTGATATGGAAAGCTGAGTTCTCTAATTTTCTATTTTTATTTGCTCCAATTGAGAGGGCAACACTAGATGTAGATACCAAACAGTTAGAAGTAATGGGGCTAATGATGCTGCAATTGGACAAGGGAGGGAAAGGAAAGAATCCTGCTGACTTCTGCGAATGCTGGATCAAACATTTGTTGAATTATCTGAACAGCAGCAAAATTCCACTCTTTCCTTTTTTTCCTACTTATTATTGGTATTGCGAGTTGCTCTGTGTAATTGCAAGGGGAAACCATTCTTTCCTTTTTTACATGTTTATTCTTCAGAACTCTGGGTAATATCTTTTGGAACCAGATCTCACATGACAATTTTCAACTGAAAGGCGTTTTATGACCATTTGAGCTATGGTCCTCTGTTGACAGAACAGATGAGCCCAATGTTAATGGTGCAAACGGTGCTGTTTTCAATGCACAATTAACCAGGTCAACACCGTGATGAATAAAAATTAAAGCTGGCACCAGGGAAGACCCCATAGAAGCTGAAATCAGTTGCTTAGGTGGCTGTGACTCCCAAAACATTCTTACCTCTCAAAAGACTTTTTTTCCCTATGTAAGGTCAGTCAAATCATTTACATCAAAAGACCGAAAGGGAAGAATTTGCAGGAGAAGAATATATGTTTAAGAGTGAAAGACCAAAATCAACAGCCCTAACCCTTGTGACTCCAGCCAGCTGTGAGTTGCTTTTTGGACCATCTGGACAGAGAGGGATTTTTTTTTTTTTTTTCTCTATTGGAAGATGAACTGGTTAAGAGGGTGCAAGTGCATTCACAAACACAATATAAACTGACTGTGTGCAAAGGGAAACACCCACCAACTCATTGCTACAGCTTCTTAAATGCAAATATTAAAACTAAGTCATCTGCTAGGGCAGAAATTTCTCACAAATTGGGAAGCAGATTCTGACCATGCAGATCATTTACTTGTTCTGGCAGGAGTTTGGCATTAGTCTGGACTTGTCTGTCTGAGCTTCTGGCACACTTTTTATTGCAGGGTAAATCTCTCAACAGAGTAGGGATATATAAGTACAATTTTATCTATCAAGTTCCTCAAGGCTTTTCTTTTCTTGCTCTGTTTTGAGAGGATATTTCCTGCCAGCTCTGTTTATTTTCACACAGAGATGGCACCCACAGAAGAAAAAAAAACAAAAACAAAAAAAAACCATGAAAAAAGTCCCCAGCAGCAATGTATAGACTATAAATTATTTACATTGAGAAGGACTTAAACCTGTGTTTGCCTCAACATCCGCATCAGCTAAGAAGGGTTAAAATTCCCTCCCGTGTAACTGTTGCTGTGAAGCCAGGTGGCAGACTGGGTTCCCAAATCTCTTGAAGTTATTATCCTGAGGGTCACTTCAGTTTAACATTTTTGCACCAGGAAGGCTTTTATCCTACCTCAGGTGAGACTGTAATGTCAGGCTTTGCTCAGCTCTGGGAGAAGAGTAGTTAATAGTGTCACTTTGTAATTTCTTATTAACAAGCCAGCAAAACTGCAAGGCTGACAGCACTATTAAATATGACAAAGTCTTCTTTAAAGCACTGACTTTTTGACTCGTGGGAGGAAAAAAAAAATCATGGTATGATTTATACTCGGTGTACAAGTCACAGATTCTCTCCTCTACATCTTGTGTCCATGGAGTGACCACTCATCTATATTCTGCAGTGTCCTCTCACAGCTCTTCACAGATGGTTCATCTTGACTCTACAAGATTGAAACATGCTTGTGTGTAACCCTGCACCTTCCCTGGACAAACCACCTCTTTTTGGCCCCCTTTCAGAGGAGGGTTTCCTCTCAAATCAAAGCATTTTTAGTTGATCCCTACACTGGGCAGCTGTTTGTTCTGGATGGAAATGTCATACCCGTAACAGACAACATTATTGTTTGGGATGAAGATTTCATAGCTGGATTGAGAAGGTAGGAGGATATCTCAAACCAGAAGGCTATTTACAAATGAAATTGAAGAGTTTATTAAAAAAGATTTTATGTGTATACCTTGGAGTTTTTTGAGACACACAAGAAAAATGCATTAGGGTTAGATTAGATGAGATTAGATTAAAAAAAGCACAGACACAGTGGACCAGATCAACAGTCAGTCTTAGTTCAATAGCCTGTCTCAGACAGTGGTCAATACCATCTGCTTCTCAGCAACAGTCAGGGCACCCTTCACTGGGCAGCTATGGGGATAACATACTCATAAGGACAATGTCTCCCTAAACCCCATTAATTAGAAGTTGGTTTAGGCACTGAAGCAAGAAAGCTTTTATCCACTCTGAAGCTTTGGGATTTCATTTTTTTTTAAATCCTCGCTATAGTAAATCTGGCTGTTCTTGCTACCTAATATAACTCTAATCCCATTCTCCTCCTTCCTCTCCTCCAAAACTGTCAAAATTTTGGTCTGAAATACTACATTGTGGTTTTTTGGGTGTTGGTTTTTGTGGGTTTTTTTAACTGAATTGAAGCTTTTGCTTTGGTAGGACTGAGAAACCTGTGTAATAGCTCACAGCAGTTCTTCACAGCCTCTAACAAACAAGGGAGAAGAACTACTTCAGTCACTGAAATCAGAGATGACCAATTTTGTATTATCTGGCTGTAATCATTAAAGTAGCCTGAAAAATTTAGCCCTTCCATGTATTTTCACTTTTCACATTTAGAGCCCATTTCCTTTATGAGACAAGTCTAGTAACTAAAACAGCTTGGAAGGGATCCAGGGGACATGTTTAGCATTCTGTATTTCAGACATCCTAAGTGCATGTTTCTTGGCTGGGCCACTGTCTTTACATCCCATTTGAATAATACAAGGTTTTACTGAGGGGAAGAGGTATTATCTAAGAGAAAAAGGAGATCAGCTCTGACTCACTTCAAATGCCAGTCCAGTGTCTCATTTTACTGCATGAGTTGTGTAAGGTCAAGAATACAACCACAAGGCTCAGGGAGAGAGAATATTGATCACATTTTTCTGTACAAAACTTTGAAAAGTTTAAAAACACAACAAAACATTTGATTGCCAGACAGTCGAGGTTTGGTTAGTTTGATCAAAGTTTGCATTCCACAGAACCCTGAAGTGTGCTTGGAGGTTTGAGTATTGTCCAGGGATGGTTGAAGAAATAACATAAGGTACTCTTTCTATAAATTTTTGGTTGGTTCACTTTGTTATAGTGGTATGTCTTTTATCTTGTGCACCATTAATTTGGTCATCTATAAAACCTTATAAACAGCAATTCACCTCTTAAAGAAAATATTATTTTTTTTGCCTCCTGGAGTTTTTTACAGAAGAGCCTGAATATTGTAAAAGTCTGCTCTAACGATCTAGAGGGTAATTGCCAGAGGTCTCCTTTCTCCTTTGTCAGTAGTGATCCTCAGATGGACTTCGTGTCTGGTGATGAATTGACACTTTTAAAGCAGAAGAGACAAGAGATGCAACATAAAGACAGAGTTAAGCTTACAGAGGTAAATGAGAATATGAGTCGTTCGAAATCCCACCAGGAGATTCTTTAATAAAAAATTGCAGCTTTAAAATGAAATATCTTATTTTCGAAAGGTACAGGATTTTTTTTTTTCAGGTGAAAGGGGAATATATTTTGAGCAGATGCAACTTTAGTATTTGCTTGATAAATTTTGATTTTGAAAGGCAGGGCTTCTCATCCTGCCATTTAATTGTGTGGAGGTGGACAGGATTTAACAGTTCAGATCCAAAGTGGTACAGAGGTCCTGGGAGATAGCTGAAAATCTATACCCAGAAAGTGTCTGAAAAATATGTCTCTGCTTATCTATGGTTGCATGTATATGTGGGGTTTTGTTTTATTTTATAACAAGATGTATTGGCTAACTGGGAGCATTTTATTAAAGAGAAAATTCTGGGTAAAGCCAGCAAACTATTCACTGCCAAAATTTACCCAGAAGTACCTGTGTAATTGAATTTGGCCGGCTCTAGCAAGATATTTGATTTTCTATAATTGGATTGGCTAATGGGGGGAAGAGGGTGGGGAGAGGGAGGAACTGGAAAGTTATCTATCTCCCTTGACAAAATGATCCAGTGAGTTGGGAAATTTCTCTGCCCTTAGGGAAAGAAGGGCCAGAAAAAATCATGAAAACAAAGGAAGTGATGGACTGAAGAAGGAGGTAGGGCTAGAAAACAGGGGTTAGTCTATGGCTCTGCTACAGACTCCTGAGATGCTTGTGGGCAAGATATTTAATCTTTCTATGCTTAAATTCTCCTCTCTGTGCCTGATTTATTTCATATTTCAAGTTCTTTGTGTTGCAAGTGCTATAGTGCAGTCGGATAAGAGCTGGACCTTGCTACATAACATAGCAAAATTTCTCTCACTGAATAACCAAATGCCAATAAGAAAATGAAGGCGTAGAAGAGAGTTTTTGAAAGCTTATCATGTCTCCGGCATACATTTGTTTCTACTACATTATTGAAGAAACATTGGATTAGAAGATCTGGGCGACTTATTTTAGACATTTAGCAATCCTGGACATACCTACTGCATGCAACTCTACCCTGTGTGTGTATTTGGCATGAAATATCCTGAGATTTCCCTTCAGCTCATTTCTTATGGTGATGGATGCCATGCTCCTATCACAGGAGACTCATGATGTTGAATGTTACTACATATTTTCAAGGAATAAGAGCAGTTCTACTGGATCAAACTGGTCCATCCAGCTAAAGTTCCTTCCATCACAGTTGGTGCATAAGGCAAATGTAGGTAACAAAGTTTATATTTATCCTGAATAATTTTCCTGAACTCCAACAATCTTCAGTTCAGAGGGTTCCTGAGGTGTAGTATCTGTATAGTCAATAACCTTCACTGCATTCCTACATCCATCCTGCATACTGGATATATGATAAACAGGGAAAGAAAGCCAACCTCATCGTATCTTATAGCCATGCGATTGTCAAAAGTATAATTTTTAGTAATATGGAGCCCAAACTTGTCCACACAGCAAGGTCAAATGAGGTGGGAGCCAGAATTTAACCAGGGTGATAAAGGTAGAGACCTACAGCTTACCTAAGCCCTTCCCACCTATATACACAGGTAATATTTGTGCTATGAATATATTGTTTGGTGTCATTGTGACACTTTTGGATAACGGTATCTAGAAATACTCTAATGCCATCCTTATTCTTTATTAAAAATGCAACACTTTCATTTTAAGGGATTTTAAAATGTCTAATCAATCTTCTCTAAAACATGAGACAGATTTAAAGCCAAGTTCTTGGACACGACTGTAGTTTGAAATGATTGTGAGTCCTTTCTAAGTAGAGCTAGGTTTTCTAAAGAAATGAAGTTAATGTGATCAAGCTGTGTGTGTGTTAGCCTATGACTCTTTCCTGATTACATTATTGCATGATTCAGCTGAATATACATCAAGAAAAAAACATTCTAACAACAAAACACAAGTTGGAACTGTCTCTGAGGGGAAGGGTCATACTAGAAGCTTACTCTTTTTAGACAACAGAGAATCCACAATAATAATTGTGAACATCTTGGCCACAAACTTAGATTTGCCATTGGACATACCTTTTTAGACATCTGAAAATATCATCTCTAGACAGAAAGTCAGAGGAATTTCGAGTTCTAACATGCATGATTTACAAAATAAAATCCATTTTATTTTTCAGATAGATGAACTATTACATTGAGGACTGTAAAACTTTTTGGAATTAAAATAGATAGAGGAGGAAGAAAGAAGAACGTACACCTAAATCTTTCTTTAAGATTTAATGACAGTCTACTTCTAAGAACAACCTGTTGGGAAGGCAGGTTTTATAGCCTTGCAAAACCACAGCCTGGGTTAGCACTGGTATACCATTCCTTGCCTGCCTGCTCTTTGTAGGAAAATGTACTCTCCACTATCAATATACATGAAGTCAACTTTCTTGATCAGTTTAAAAGCCTTTTGAAAATGTATTTTCTGGATGTCTCACTAGCTGAATCTTTTATTTATGGGCTTGTACTGGGATGGTCATTTGAATTTTTGTTGTGAGTCCGGATTTTATTATGCATTTTATTTGTTTTTTATTGAAAGCTTTCTGAAGCACTAAGAAAGATGCTGGGCCAGTGATTGAATAAAAGCAAACTCATTTCAAAACCTCTCTGTGATCTTTCTGCCTCTTCTCACTGCAGGTATGTGCACACACAGACTTCTGCCCTCTATTTCATAGCATACACCACTTCTTTATTTTCATCTTCTATGAAAACCTAACAATTTGTGCAATTTCTAAGAAGAACCAGCATCAGAATGCTAATATGATAGAAAGTGTAGTAAATGTAGTTCTTTTTTATTAAACCTGCAGACACACAGAAGCCTCCCTATTTTCCTGTAACCTTAGGAATTTTTTTCCCCATCACATTTCTCTTTGTGGAAGAAATTCCTTATAAGTAAAGTAAACATAACTCAAAGATTTTTCTTAGAATATTTCCAATTTTAAAGTAGATAATTAAGATCATGCTTTCCCCCTCTTTTGTGAAAAGGAATCCTTACTATAATTACTAATATTTTCTGTGGGATAAATACAATTTTCTTGAAAAGGAAGTGAAAGAACAGTATGTGCTGTTTTCTGATTTGCTTTGTATTTTCCTGTGCTGTTCCCCATATACTGGCAATTCTTCAAAATGGACTATTCCACAGACAGATGAAGTTATAGCATCCAAGTCCATAAAGATACTTCCCACTCATACTTCTGGCCTACTTTCACTTTCCTTTGGAAACTGATGAAAGATCAAATCTTAAAACGGAGCCAGTGATCTGTTCCAGAGCTTTTTACTACTGGCTGACCATGCTACAGTAGAAAAATGCTGTCCAGGGTTCCAAAATGCCATCAGTTTTGAACAGATCAACTGAGAGTTACACACAAATACAGAAAGAAAAATGAAAGACGTAGATGCCAAGAAGAATTTTCTTAAATGAAAAGTATATTAGGTTGTAACCACCCTGGGAAATAAAGAAAGCCCTTTTATTTAGGATCTTGAATACTCAATCAGACAGCTCCAGAGGAAATACATAACAGAAAACAATTGGCAAAATCACATCCTACATCACCTAATCCATCCTCCAAGCTCTCTCTTTTTTTTTTTTTTTTTTTTTTTTTTTTTTTTTTTTTTCCCAAGAGTGTTGAGATTGTAGGTATCTTCTGAATATGGCCGTCTAGAGCCATGTTATTTTTGGACACTTACTCATTATGACCCTCTCCACACAAATTCCCCTTTATTCCAAATCATTCATCTTAGAGAGAAAGGAACCCCTTTATGTTGATATTTCACTTAAAAGATTAAGTTTACATCCTTTAGCACAGTAAGCTATATTATGTGTACCCAGCTTATAAATAGCCAGCTTTATAGGAAAACCTTTCTTAGGTTTTGGTACTCATATTTTGTGGGGCTATACCACTAATGCTATTGTGTGCATGTTTTTAAATAGATTTATAGCAGTGATCTTATAAATTACACAACCACATGATGAAGAGCAGAACAGGTGATTAACTGCATTAACCAAACACCTTTGACCAGGTCACCTGCACTCTGGGCACTGATTTATCACCTCTGTGACAGAAATACAAGCCCAAGACTTCAAGAAAACAGTAGAAATGCTGACAGGTCAATCCTCAAAGTGCTCAGATACCAGTATTTTCGTAGCAAATGCAGATAAGAAGTCAGGCAGATGAACTCTTACTGTTCTTTAACATCATGCGGTCCAGCTAGACACAGATCAATACATACATCCTGTCTTCTTTTTTTTTTTTTTTTAATTATTATTTTTTAACACGGGAAAAAATTCCAAGACAGTTTGAGACTAAATGCCTGTAAAGTTGTGATGCAATCTTTGTACAAAAACAAATGTTTCTGACTGAGCTAGAACTCTTGTAAGAATATATTTCTCCCAAGCCCTTTGCATAACACTTAAGTCAGGAGGAGCTTTTCATAACACTACTACTTAAAGGTATGAAGATGATACATGGAGATTAAAATATTCTTCGGGGCAAGTATCCTTGAACTGGCAGGGGATGGGGACTTGAACAATAAAACGATAATCATGTTGTAACCATACAATCAGACTTATGCCTGTAAAAGATGAGGGCAAGCTCAGACAGAACATCTCCAAACCTTTTTGGTGAAGCAGAAGCCAGGGAAGTACCTAGGAAATGGCTACGTATTTTCTCATATACAGATGCAACTGCATCTTCACTAATTTCTAAGCACACAGGAACCTTTAACACCATGGATATTGCAGTGCTGTAATGTGCTAAAGAGTGCTGCTGAGAAGTAGGACACAATAGTGCTTCAAGAACATTTCTCTTCCAGGAGGACAGAGTGAGTTTAAGTATATCTAGCCAGATGTGGTCATTGAACATAGATTAGTCCATCTGAGCAAGTCACTTTTGATTTTCTCTATAATCAACAAAGAGAAACATGTGCTTTTGGGACACAATTTGTTTGACTGACTTTAAATTTCAACATTAGGATGAGAGGAATCACATCACAAAAGCATGTACATCTCTCTACTGACCACAACAGAAGCCCATGCTGATTAACTCAGGCATATATATAAAAAAAAAATCTCTGTAGCTAGAGATGATGCGTAGCATGTGTACATAGACAGACTGTAATGGGAATTCTAGTAAGAAAAGGTGGGACAAGGGAGTAATTAAATAAAATCTCATCTTTTCTTATTCAAAATTTAAATATAGAATATGGCAAAGTGTCTGAACAACAATTAACTGACAGAGTTAATGAGATGAGGGGAAAACACTCAAAACAGAATGAGCGAGAGGTTTGGTATGTCAGGATTCCTGTGTGTACCTTGCAAATTTACAATGTCAAATTGACATAATTTGAAGGAGATGGCAGGCATTATCCTATGGGAAAAAAAAAAAAAAGCAACCCATTTCTAATTTGCATATGCATATTTATTTACTCAATATAGCAGCAAATTCTGCTGTTCTCTGAGTGACACCTTTGCATCTTACAAATTTCTCCCCATTTGCACAATTAGTGCTGGCAGATAAATGTGCTGGCTGGTGAAGCATTCTCTGCTATCCTTTCCCCTGCCAGCAGCACAGGCCTCAGATGTCTTGTTGAAATGCAAACCAGGAGTACATCACTGATAGGTTAACCAGCAAATTTCGGGTCATAATTTTTTGTGAAGCCACTCTCTGTGGGTCATGTAAGCTGGCAGGACCTCTAATGTGTTCTCACCAACAAAGCATATATGTTGGAACACTTAGAACAGGCTCCCCAAAGAATGATAGTCACTGCCCCAAGAAGTGATCAAAAGCCAAGCATTTGCTGTTATGATTTAGTGGGCACAGTAGTACTTGGTCAAAGATTGGACTGGGAGTCTTTTCAAACCTTGCATAGCCTTTGAACTCTAACCTACATGGGCTACAAAGAAATGTGTGAGGTCTAGCTAACACGGATGAGCTGAACATGTGGTGTGGATAGTGATTAGTGCTGGAAAGTGTTCATCTCCTAAAACACCAATGTCCCAACTGCTCAAGAGTCCAAAAAACAGAACTTCTGAGTTCAGCTTCCAGCTTTGATCTGCTCTGTTAATTTGCATGAAAGACTTGGATTCCTCAATAGCACTGCTTGATGCCTCATCGGTACAGCAGTTGGGTGCTGTAAAGCTTAATGGCCATGAGTTGTTCCTTAATACTCATTTCCAGAAGAATCAAACACAATTCATACAGATTTTCTTCTATAAGTCAAGTTTCTGCCTGCACTCCTGTTTGTCCCACTGCAGACCATGACCAGAAACAGAACTAAAGGAAGAAGAGGCTAATGGAGATATCATCTGTACAGGCCAAAATACCCCTTGGCTATCTCTTCTAGGCCACATAGACCTCTCTGGAATAAGGAAGGGATTTTCAATTAGACATCAAATTAATAAGGCACTTCTGATACTCCATTCCTGCAGGAAGACATTAGTAATTTGTTTGTTCCAAAGGCGCCACTCATATTCACACAAAATGGCATTTAAATGTTAATCGAGTCAGGGGATGGGGAGTGCTTGCCAATCACTACGCAACTTAAGGTCAAGGTTTTTGTCTTAAAGGAGGACTCAATGTTAATTTTAAATTTAAAATTCTTGACAGATAGCAGGTTTTCAAATGCCTGCTACAATCTGGCTTGTTTGATTCATTTTAATGAGTAAGTAACTCCTGGCAAAATTAAGGTTTTCCTATGTCTTCAAGGAAATGGAAGGGCAAAGAGGCACAGTGGACTAATCCTGCAACCACTACAGGGAACAGGAAGCAAAACCAATTTAGACTCCCATTCATCTCCTTGCTTCCCACATAGAGACCAAAAAGAGTAATTTACATTCCTACGAACACTAGGCAATTATGGGAGGTTTCAGTTTAAAAGGGGAAAAAAAAAAGTTCTCAATATTAAATTCAGCTTTGACTCTGTGCTAGAGAAGACTTTTGTGCGCATGTCTGTGAACGTTTCATTTTATTTTTTCCGTGCTTCATGCTCTTTGATAGCTTTGGGTTTTTTGGTTTTGCTTTGTTTTTTTAACTTTCAGAGGATAATGTTTAGTACTCTAAGGAACCTGTGATCTCCTCCTGACTTTTTCTGAATATGTTAGCCCCAGAAAAGAGCCAGAGGGCTTGGCTGTATTCATTCCTGGCTGCTGCAAGCTGAGGACTGACATTTCTCCCAGGCAGTTCTTCTCTCTACTGCACAGGTATATGACAGACTGTCATACCTCCCAGGCAGCCTTGCAAGGGATGCTGGCTTTAGATTGCCACTAACTCGTGACCTCAGCCACGTGAGAAGATATAAAGACTACTTCTGACATGAGGTGGAATGAAATGAGAAGAGCTGTGAGTGATTAGTGCAATTGCTGAGATACTAAAGGTTGAGCAGATACATTGAGCAACCTGGTCTAGTGGGTGGCATTCTTGCCAACAGCAGGGTGTAGGGTTGGAACTAGATGATTTTTAAGGTCTTTCCCAAGCCAAACCATTTTATGATTCTATGCTTTTACAAAAAGGGTGTGAAATTAAATTCTGTGTTCAGGAGAGAAATGTAGGGTACTATTATAGGGTACAATCCCTGCAGATGAAGGAGGACATATGGTTCACATAAATGAAAGAGGCAATGAATGTCACACTATTTCTCTCTGTTGATGAGTTCTTCCATGTAACCGACTCATAGACTGTCAAGTTAGCTGAAATGAACTAATAACACTCTGAAAAAAACCATTTTGATTTTTTTCTTACATCAATGAAATTGAGTTCTATCCTTTCCTGACTTTAGACTAGAGAGCCACATCTTCTCTGCTGGCATATGTGTTGATGGTGTACAGATATATACGCATAGAACTCACAGTCCTGGATGCCTAGCCCTGTCTAAACATTTGTGGACCAGTCCTTTCCAATTTCATTCTCCCCCCTCCCCCTCATACACTTTAAATTAGAGGAACAGTATTTCCGTAACTAACCAGAACATTTAATGATGTTGAGGCGCTCAGATGCTCAGATCAACACCATTGTTTCAGACAGACAGTATCTGAAGAACGAAGAAATTTGACTAGTTTTTCATGTTCTAACTAAATAGGGCAAGTATCCATCATTTGGCTTCATCAAAAATGGAGGAAAATGGTGAGATTTAGACCTCTCCAGGGAGCTATTCAGCCCAGAGTTTGAACCAACCTCCAAGAATGTCAGACTCCTCTGTCAAGTAGAATGAACCTGACCTTAAAAACTGTATGATGCTGGAGCTATTTGTCCATTATATAAATGTATAATCCTCAACAAAGAGGCTTTTGAACTGTCATCTTGACCTCTGCATTTTTAGATAATGTTTTACAACCCCATAATACACATGACAGTCTTGTTCATATGCCAGCACCATAAGAACATAATGCCCTTTTTGGATTACATGGGAAAACATGCTTTTTCTCACTGAGTTGGCATTCAACCGCATTGCTAAAAGTCTCCCAGGTTTCTTAAAATCTGAAGGGCAGGTAAGTGCTAAAACCCCAAGAAATGAAACAAATTGAGCACACAGAGCCAGAAGTAAACTCAAGAAAAAGATCCATTTTAAGCAGTCACATGGTACAACCTTCAGCTAATGCAGTACTGTTCCCCAAAAATATAATGCTGTCACTTCAAAGCAAACAAAAAGCTTGAAGTTTCAGCTTCGATAGTTCATGGCCTACATGATGGTGCTTAGGGAGAACTTTCTTTGGAAATATAGTCCCCATCTATTGGCTTTTATTTATTTATGGCTATTTGGCTTATTTTTCCATACTGTGCAATTCGTTCTGTGCAATTTTTCCTTCTCATACCATTACTTCTCTTTATGGAGTTACCTAAATTTCTATAATTAATCAGGGAACAGATTGATGAAATGAGTTATCTTTGCTTTTGTTCATGGAATGTGTCCGTTCAAAAACACACAAATAAATTCCTAACTGGTCTGGAAGACTTTCATTTAGAAGTGACAGGTCACTTACTTCTTCTGCAGAGTAAATACCAGTAAGATGAAAAGATACAGAAATATGGCACTAGTAAGTGTCACCGCTGCTATCCGTTCTTCATTTCTTATGTAAGGAAACCAAAAGAAGATCCCGGGAGACCAAGCTGACAAATAGTGATACAAAACTCATTGTTTAAGGCAGTAGTAGAACAACTGCTTTGAATAAAATGAGATCAGTCTATGATTTTTCATTCCCAGAAAAAGGAAATCTATAGGCTCCATCAGATTTGGTTAGTTACAGAAGCAGTTAAATCACGTCAAGCTATTAATGTAATCTGCAACCTAACCACTGTGAGTTACCTACAAGAATTTGTAATCAGCACCTTCTCCAGATAAGTGGTCACATCATATTCATGACTTTGAATAAGCCTATGCTAAGACTAGAACTAGGCTGGAAATCAGGAGAACAAAGTTCCCATCTAATTCGTCAGTTATCAACCGTAATCTCTGGAAACTAATTTAATTTCTCCCATTTTATTCATTTATTCCATGTCTTAATCCTTGCTACATTTACTTGGAATTGGACTGTGTTTCAGTGGAGACTATTCCTGAATGAATGCACATAGAGTACTTAGCACAGTGGGACCTTCATCTCGATGGTTACCACTGGGTGTTACAGAAATTTAGATCGATAGTAACAGCCGAAGCTACTCTCTTGACTTCCTCATTCCATCTTCTACTTCACCAGAAACAAACAAGCAAAGCAACAGACACTGAACCAGGCTACATAGATACATAAGTTAAAAAAAAAAAAAA
>VXBA01000387.1:905524-936843 GCA_013399895.1 Serilophus lunatus
ATCAATTTCTTGTTCAGATAATTATACCAAGAAAAGGACAAAACCCAAAATTACAAGAGATCTTCAGATATTAAGGTTGGAGGATTTAACATTAGAAGAGAGATAAACTCCATCAAACTGCCCCGAAAGAAGAAATTCTGCCATCTGGATGTTCAAAATCTTCTCCGGGCTTTGGTTTCCTGGCTTTTTAGACATGTCCATATCACATCATTTTTTGCCTTTGTGTGGCAAAAAAATTTGCCACATTTAGGTTTTTTGTTTGGTTGATTTTTCCTTTACTTTGTTAAACATCCTAATATTTGTATTGCCTTTTAGCCCGAAATATTATCACTTCTTGAGAAAAGGAAAATCTAGGGTATTTTAGTAAGTATGGAAAAGAATTTACTTTTATTTTTCTGGGGAAGAAAGAGAAGACGTTAAGATGAACTGAATACATGAATACACTGTGCCTGCTGGGGTCTGGCTGTATATTCATTATACAAGGTCAGGGTCTCACTTCCATTCCTCCTAGTGTAATTTAGGTAAAGCCACCACACAATGCCTGACCTTTCCATGGGACAAGCTCCCTGTCTCCCTCCTGACATGCTGCAGTAAATTTGTGTGTAATTAAACATAGTGTTCCGACACGCTGGGTCTCTGCGGCCATCTGGTCTCCCTTCTCCAGCTGACCTTTCAGATTGAATCCAGCACAGACCACCAAGGCCAGGAAATGGCTGGAATCGGAGAGCAGCACGTAAAGCAAGGAATGCCTGCTCAGATTAAAACATGCTTCTTGCTACCCCCTTCACTTGGGCCACTGCATGCTCTGTGTGGAACCAGGAGCAGGAGTCATGTCAGAAGAGTAGGAAGGCAGCTCTGCTTCTCTATTGCTTCAGCTGCCCCTTGGGGACAGGATACATCCAGGACCCAGATACGACGAGAAGCTGATTGGTAAAATACTAAACAGGGGAGACCAGGTTCTTCTCTAAGGAGTTTGTGATTTAAACAATTTTGGAAGGACTGAAGGCTCTTCACAGCAGGGCCCGCACAAGGTTGTTGCTGGCCTGTACTGCTCTAGTTATCTATCAGACAGCATAGTAACTCTGGGTCATGAGAGGATGGGGAATGGCCAGACTAAGAGTCTAAAAACTAACTACAAAGAACTCCTTCTAGCCCACCAAAGTTATATGTTAATACTGGGCATCTAAAGACACTCTTTGGAGGTTGCACTTACTATTCTGGAAGAATTACAACAGGAAGCAGATGATTCACAGGACTTGGTTACAAGACAGAGAGTCAACCCACAATCTTCATTCCTCTATTTTTGAAGAAATCGTCTAGTTTATAGTCAAAAAAGAGAAACTGAAAATGTCGTGCATCTGAACAGCCTGGATAGCTGTGCTGGGCAGAGGTTTCAACCAGTTAGATTTTTAATGATCGGTTAGAGAAATCCCCATCCAGCTTCTTCGTTTACACACATACAAGTGAGCACCATTGAAATGACATAAGGGGATCTTGAAGGTCCTTTTGGACCATGAAAGTCAGACTGTCAGTTCCCAGCTATATAAACCTCAGTATATCTAAGTGAAATGACCTCTTTGCGCACCATTTTTGCTAATAAAAAAAAGACAGCATAACAATACTAAAAACTGTGTCCCTCTAAATTACAGAAGTATATTACCACCAGTTATGACTAGCACTGTCTAGAATAACTGAAAGTGCGAGAAGTCTAAAAATGAACAATTGTGAAATAACATTCCTTCAAGCAAATGGTACTGCAAATCTGGGTACATCTCTTGGAAACTTTTCTTTGCCATGACAGGCATTTAGGACTAAGATTAACTTCTGGTTAGCAGGAAACAACATTGTCATGCCGGTTCTTTTCTGCATCAGAAATGAAGACACTTAAAAGGGAAAAAGTACTGCAATATACCTTCAGACCCGTCCCTATCATTAGAAACTCTGCTGTTTACCATCACCTCTCACATACAGTCCTAAGAAGGAAGAGGCAGTGCCTTAGGCATCTAAATGACCTTTTGGGTTGAAGATTTTCAGATGCACTGTATCAAACTTATTACTAAAACCTTATCACATAACCTTCCCTCTGCTTTGCCTTTACACTGATGTTATTAATTCTCAACCCCATCTTGCTCACGGCTCACGATCCCATTGTCCTCTAGAAGTTTCATGATATTTTCTTTGTCTTTACATTCCATTATTTTAATGGGAAGAGAAGTTAGATTTATAGGATAGTAATTGCCAGGACCAGGAGTAAGAAACAGAAAAAGACCTGGTTTTTTTGTAGGTCATCCAGCCACTTCTGGTGCCAGTGTCTGAATGTTCCTTCCTGCATATGTTCCCCTGTTTTGCCCAATGTGCCTTGAACTCCCCTCAGGAATGGATTTTCCACCCTCTCCTTTGGGAGACCATGGCTTGATATACTTCACTGACAGTAAGTGTTTTATTCGTGATATATGTCGTGAATTCTTCTTTGTTTAATTGTATACCATTATTCTTAGTTATACCCCCACAGACATTCTAAACAGCTCCTACCATAGTTGGTAACTTTTCCCTTCAAGTTTATGTATTTATTTCCTGTCCTGTTAATCATCCCTTAAGAAAACCACATTCTTTCAGCACCTTCATCCTAGAGACATAGAGGAGATGTCTCTGCCTCTACCAGTTCAGGTAATTCTTCCTGTTCCTCCACCTATAAACACAAGGAATAGTTAAAATGTATAAGCTTTACCATATATTGGAAGGGTAAGAGTGTTAGAAGAAAAACCTGAAATAAAAGGTTTTACAGTAAAGTGACCAAATCCATCTAGTAAGCTTAAAACTGTATCTGAGGGAGTTGTCTAGTACTGCTTCCTTGTGGGATCTTCAGAAAAGTGACTCCCATAGAACTGGCCTCCTTAGTAACCTTTACTTCTTTCTCAGCCTAGATAAAAGAATTTTTCAAAACAAGTAATTTACAGGAAGGGGACAGCACAGAAAGAGCCCAGGTACTTGATTCTGTATGGATATTTTGCTTTAATAGTCATGAAATGGTTAACTTTTATCTTTTTTCAGGTCCTTGGTTTTATTTTATATCTTAGAGTGTTGAAGCATGTCATCCACCACATAGGACAAAGTAAAGTTCTAGATGGATGAAAAATCTGTTTCCTGGTCACTTTGAGTTCTAAGTCAATATTTTGGAATTTCTAAAGATCTAAAATATAGGATTTTAACTCAATTATAGGTTTGATTGAACAGTGCAAATCTTCAGTATCTATACCATCATCATATTCCTCATTATATCACCAAAGTGCAAAGAGGATTTCTTAGTTAATGCCTGAAAAGGGACAAGAAGTGCTGTTTAAATGTTATTGTTATGAGCTCTTTGGTTTTTTTGGCTAGTTTAATTTCTGTTCAAACTGTTACTAATACTTCCTTGACCTTTTGATTCAGCTGCAGCACCTTTGGCAAGAGAACTCACTTTCAAGGCTGATGATATTTCATCCATTTGATTTACCCCTGAGTCTGAAGCACATTATTTACAATCAGCACTAAAGCATGGGAAAAAGGACTGTTGAATTAGTTCTTAAGCCCTGGTCAAAAATCTGCAACACAAAAATTATCAAAAGAGGAGGCACAAAACAGAGACAAAGAGCTTCTGTGTTGGATCTTTCTAACCAGCATCGTCCTTTTCCAGATTTTGAAGTGGGAGGAAGAGATGTAAATCAAATCCAACAGAGTGTTAGATAGAGTAGAATTGACATTTGAAACTGCAATACCTTAAAGTCAATATCATTATCTCTGATATTTACTGTAGCATACAATGCTTGGATGAAATGTTAAAGTTCGCCCATTCTTCCCATACACACTATATTGTCATGTGTGTTGTTACAGACTTACTCGCGAACACACACACACACAAACAGAGAGAGAGAGAGAGAAACTAGAAATAGCTTCACCTAAATGTCCAGTGCGAACTTCTGTCTGAGGACATCTGCTGCTCAGACTCCTCAGAAGTATTGTGTTTGTGGGTGAGACACTTTTCAAATATGATTTGGCTTATATATAGGTTATCTCATTCAAATGCCATTTCTAAGCAAAAATGCTAGTAGTATTTGGGATGGGTGGTTGGTGTATAAGACTAAAATGACTAAAGATGTGGTATCTCAAGGAGTCAACTTTTGGGACTTCTCAGACAGGTGCAAGAAAACAAGAATCTCAGTTCCATTAAGACATCTGCAGTCAGACAGTTAGAACTTTTTGCCCGTAGTCAATGGAAAGAAACAAGCAAGCCCTGGAAACACAGTTGAGTTAACTGAGGTGTGTATCTCATGGTGTGATGAGTGAGTCTCTACAGAGGACTATTTCTTTCCACTGACCATAAAAGGACTTCGATATCTGTCTTTCAAGTTTAGGACAGATAAGTCTCATCCCAGGTAGTATTTTTTCTATAGTATGTAAAGACTATAAATCTTTAATACCTGGGAAAAGGAGAGTATGAGACCAAGGACTCCTACAATTTTCTTCCTAGCTCTCTAATGAAGCTCTGAAGTGGTCTTATGTAAACTTCTCAGAATGGCATGGAATCTCATTCACTTAACTTAGGCACCAGAATCTTTGAGTTATTTCTAAATATATCCATCAATTTTCTACTTTACCAGTGGGGTCTACTGAGTGCCACTGAAGATTTTCAGAGAAAAAAAAATTAAACCACTGAACCACTGTTTCTCAGATCACAATACACCGTGCAAGAGTCCTTTTTCAGTGATGAATACAGCTTCCCATTTACTTTTTATGCCTTTAAACAGCGCACTATATACTGTTATCCTTCATACTATATGCTATCATCTCTCTTAATGCAAATCTCACCTTGACCTCACTTGAGCCAAGCTGGGCTGTCCTATGCTGAACTCAAACCCTCCTTCTGAAGTCAGACTGAGGTCTCAGAAAGGCTCTGGTATCTCAAACACTCGTATTATACTGTTGCCACAATTTTGTCTCAGAAAATACACAGCAGCATGGAATAATCCCAAACTTTTAGCAGTATATACAACTCCTGCTGCTGGCAGTGAGTAAAGGCTATGGGGAAAAATGAAGCATAGCATGGACAGGGTTTCAACCTCCTGCCTGATGGCAGGAGAGGCAAGAGTGACATAGGCTGAGAGCAAATTATCCTCAGAATTGCAGGAGATGATTGGACAAGACTTTCTTTGAGCAGATAGGAATTTCACTGCTGCCAGTGTTTCTAGGAGCCAAAATACTCCATACTCCAAGTGAAATTTATGTTGTTTCCTCTAAGAAATGAAAGAAAAAATACCAAAAACACCCCCAACATTGCAAAACTTTCCCTCTCACTTCTCAGCTTCATTATTAATAAACTCAGAGTTGCGTCCCTGAGAAATGACCACCAAGATGATGTGAAGATGAGATTGACTTCAAAAGGAATACTGCTCATTTTCATGGCTTTGTAATGTTACATGAATTAAACACTTGAATGTGATCAAGAGATGCATTCATCACGTATGGCATTATCTTGGGAGCTGAAGGTATTTCCCTTTACACTGTTTTCTTGATGGAAATATTATTTCCTCTATTAGCCATTATCTGTAAGTTTGGCCTTCAAGAACAATCATTGCTATTACTATAGCACCAGCCCAAATGGAAATAGCAAAACACACAGAGTAACAGAGAAGGTAACACTGAACGAACAAAAAACAACAACAACAAGAACAGCAAAATCCTGCAAAGCACTTTCAATTTTTAAAAGAGGATTTGAAAAGCTGTCAATTTTCTCCTGCTAGCTGACTAGTTCTCTGTACCTCTAGCCACAGCAAGCAGTAATAATGAAGCTTTCCACTTCCTCTTTCTTTACCTGAGCTTCTCAAAACTCTTGACTATCCATACCACAGCCAGGCATCTAGGAAATCTAGGTAGGCTTTGCTATGAATTCTCAGCTGTTTTCAGGATTCATTAGTCCAAGATATGTTCTTGGATGACGAGGGTTGACTTTTTACAGGACAGCGGGCCAATGCTGGAGTAGATTTTTTCATGACATGAAGCGTAACAAACTCTACCGGAAACTGGTGTCACTTGCCTCAGACACATCACTCCGATGACAAGAAAATGATCAGACCTTCTTTTCTTTCTTGGTTAGAATGCTTATTCAGATCCTAATTTCCCACAGTCACTGGATCTCAGTTTTTCATTTAAAGATTTTTCTTACTTTAAGTGTATACTAAGGGCTAGGCCTCAGTTTATCTCTTTGTTTCCACAGCTCTATTTATTGAAATCTAACTAGTTTTAGAGTTCTACTGGTGAGGAAGCCTTCTGACTTTGACTCATTCTTTAAACTGAAAAGTTTCTCCTACTTTTTCCATCACAGATTCCCCTCAAATCATGCTTGAATTTTAATTTTTCCCTGTAATAATGAGACTACACCTGGATATTCTGAGACTCAATTTATGTTTAATCTGTTAAGAATGCTCCACTTTCTCACTGCCCCCATCTTCAGGGAGCTGATATTTCATTCACATGACATGTGACTATTTTTAGCTATTATGGGAGACTCATTGCTTGGAAACTGCTCTGCAAACTGTTTTGTATTTTAAAGTTCATATTAATGTATTTCTTGTAAAAGCATCAGTCCCCTTATATGAAATCATTCTACTTTTAAGGAATGCAATCTTGTTTTACTGCAGTATGTCCGTCAGGTCCAACTCCTGACAATCCTATCAATCCACTCTAGAAGCCTGAAATAATTATAGAGAGGGTGGAAATTCTTGATTCTCCTATCCTCTGATAGGAGGAGGAAGGTAGTGTGGCAGTGCAGCATTTCTTCAAGCAGCTCCTGATGAAGGTATGGAAAGTAGAACTCAAGCTACAAGCAAAGGAAGATTTTCCTGGGCTTATCCAAGCATCCTCCAGCCTAGTCCCAACATTATACTGCTCTTTCTCCAGGATTTCTCTTCTTAATATGGTAATTACGGGGGGAGGGGGGGAAGGAGCCAAGGCCTTCAGTTTGTGTGCTGAGATTAAAGCCCACACATAGTACCAAACCTTTTGGAATCATTTGTCTGAAAAACTGCTTTCCTCAGAAAACTGTTTTCTTCAGAACTCTCCCAAATACTCAGATCAGAAAGAAGAATGAATGGGTGAATATCCCAATACGCTCTGTTAGTTCATACCGTACCCCTGCTGTGCTAAGTTAAAGGTTTGGGATAACTCTTCCCATCTCTTTTTCTTGGACAGCATGTGTTAGTTTGCCAAAGAAGAATGAGACACAACAACAGAAAGCTACAGGAGGGCTCATTACTTTCTACAGCCAGCAAAGAGCTGAAAAGACTGAGCAGGGCAGTTGGCTGTTGTCTGGAGACAGAAGAGGGCAAGGAGTGCCAAGAGATTCACCAGTGAACAAAGATCTAGTTCACCAGGACATGTGGTTTCCTTAATAGTATTCCAGGTGACCTTTGCGTTCTGTGACTCAGTTGCCCTACTTAAAAAAAAAGTAAAATAAAATAAAATAAAAGCAAAGATAAACTGAGATGTTTTTGTTGCTTCAAGAAAAACAATATCGACTTCCTTTGGAGCCTGTATGTTGGAAGTTGTTTACTGGCCAATATAACTGCCTCAAAACAGATCCTAGTCTTGAGGAGCATATTATCAGTTTGATAGCTCCCAATACCATAAGGCCTTGATTTTCCAGTTAAACTTATATTCTAAGAAATTTAGTGGAAATAGCATGGGTATGCCTTATATGGAATTCAATCAGGCTTACAGTTTAATAAATCTATGTAGGGTCCAATAAATAAATAAATTACTGAAAGAACAATCTTTCATAGCCAGAAATGGCCCCTAAAACAATCCAGAATTTTAGTTATGATAGCTGCAAAAAAGGAGCTTTTTGGATAAAAGACAAAAATACACCTTTGGCAGCATTTTATTTACTCACTTAATTGATATTCACTCTCCGAGCTGACGCATTTTCGCATCAGAGTGGGATGATCAATTGCTTAGCAAACAAAAGTGATCTAAAGTAGAGATGGAAGAGATCTACAGGGACAAATTTTCAAGCAATTTACATGCATTCTTATATATACAAAATATGAGCACCGTTGCACACATGCAAGTCTGTATCAATGCATATGCAAATCAGGTTATTGTGCAGGGTATTATGTCCAATCAGCGATTCAATTGGTGCAATTAACCAATTTCTACGCAGAAGTCTTGTAACTGGGCAGGCAAATTAATGCAACTGCATGCAAAGCTTACACCAGCATTTGTGTACCTAAATGTTCTGTGTCTCTAGCCCATTAAATCAGGGTCTGTTTTAATTAGACTGTGTAATTCAAGCCAGACCAGATCACAATGTACTTGAGAGTCCAGTAAATAGAAATAGAAACATATTTTCTAGTATGCTTTGTCATTCAAAGACACCATGAATTCCCTCTTCCCCCTCCCCCTCCTTCCCTTGGATTATGAAATTGCAACCGCAGCCTCTCAAACTTTAATATGGGAAAAACATTTCTCCTGATGTTCAGTCTTAATTTTCCCTCATTTAACTTAATCTTATATCCTCTAGTCATCCTCCCACTCTAAACACCATCTCCCACAGAATCATAAAGTGGCTGCTGTGTTTGCTTAACTCAATTACAATATTTCTAGGAAATGAATTATTCCTGTGTGAAGAAAACAGGAGATCCAGGAGGCGATCTCTTCCATGGGTCTCGTTGGTGACAAGAGTCCTATTTTGACAAGTCTCAACAGTGTCTGGTTCAAGTAAAGGTTAACCTTGAGTGGCACCATGTGTAAAGATACCCTAAGCTTTTCCTCAGTTCATCTCAAAGCCAGGCTAAAATAGGGTTTTTTCTATGGATAGAGAAAGTAAAGCAGAGAAGAGAGAGAGCATCTTCAATGGAGTCTCACTGTAAATCAGTAACTGAGAAAGGATAAAGTATACATCTCCCAAGACCAAGGACAACAACAAAATCCAGTGAAAGAAAGGATTTTCCAAGAAATTTTAACCAAAGTCCTGATTCTTCAACTCGACCTACACTGGTAGGTCAGTGCAAGTTTGTGCTGTGTGCAGAAACAGTGAACTAATCTCTGAATTCAGTGTGGGAGTCCTAAAAATAGTACAATTCAGCCCTTAGGGTTGCAAAATCCCAGTGTTATTTTGTTTGGAAGGGGGTAATCTAGTCCAAATCCCACTTGAAACAGTGCCAGCTGGGATCAGGGTCCCTTCCCGAACACATATATGTACTTATGTAAAATAAAGATTATTTTTAATAGTTTCAGTCCTTTTATAAATGTATTTTCTGTAAGTATGAAATATTTATTTTCTTAATGCAACAATGCCATGATAAAAGGGAAAAAATTAAAGCCTTCAAAGGTAAAAACCTTGTCTAGCTACAATGATGAGGTTTATCTATGGCTTTTCTTTATATGGGTGATGATGTTAAACCAGTAAAAACTCAGTGGTACACCATTGAGTTAAACCCCTGTTCCTACAAAACCTGCCTTGGCTAATGGCTTAAAAACATCCTGCTTTATCAGGCTTATGTAATATTACGCTTTGCAGATCACACATCTTACAACTGTACTGGAAGCACTTTTTCTATATTCAAGGTCCCCTTTCCTCTATATCAAACAGCACAATAATGAACAATTATACCAAGTTGCTAAAATATTAGAGAGGGAAGGAGGGAGAAACACCTTTTTGCAATGTTTTGAACCTGGTGTCACTGGCATTTTTTTAATGCATAAGAGGCAGAGTAATTTTGTTCTAGTTCCACATTAATTCCTGCACAATATGCATTGGGGATATTATTTTTTTACAAGACATTTTAAAACCAGGCCTGAAAACAAGCAAAATCCATTACTGACTTACAGTAAATTCCTAAAGGATTCTCTGTACTTCAGTTCCTACTTCAAAATGGCTATACACACACACACAAACAGATTCAGCAAATGTGGCAGTATATTTTAAGATTCACTGCCCTGAAGAAAGTAAGACAAGAAACAGTAGACCCCATTCAGCAAATTTATTGTGCTTCCTTAATTTCTAAACCTCAAAAGCACAATGGGCACTTACAGTACATGGTCATTTTTAATTCCTAGAAAGTGATTTAAGATGGGAACATTCCTAATGATGACTTCCAACAAACCATTCAAACATGGCCCTGTTCCTAGATTTGAACACTCTGGTAAGACTTGTAGCCTTATTGAGGGTTCATATTTAATATGAAGCAGAATTAAAATTTTAAAACTATTCTTTGCCATGAAGTCAGGAGAATTTTGTAGCTGAATTGTGCATTGGCAACCATATATATATAAATTTTTATGTATATATAAAAAATATATACACATGCATGTTTTATAATATTGCAGTAATGGACAGGACAGATGATAAATATAGTTTCCCATAAATGCAAAAAAGAAAGAGGAAAAACAAAAAAAGAGATACAGTGTTATTTTGCTTATGTTGTACAGGTAAGGGAGGAAAACTGTAGACTTTCTTAGATTTCTGTAGAGAGTATACAAACTATGTCTATTGAAGCTTTTCCCTGGGATTAAAGGGATTTGGATCAGATCCTAAGGAAAGCTGTGGATGCAGAACCGGGAAACTCGATGGAAGGCTGATGAATGAACATCAGACCTTCAAAAACCTGAGAATGAGATAATTTTGCATACCTGACAGCCTGGATGTTAAAAAGAAAAAACAACAAAGTCCTTCTCCTCCCCTAACCTTAGGAAAAAACACAAAGCCAAACAAACCAAGCTACAAATATGACAAAACTTTTATTAACTAGCAAAAATAGTTTTCCCCATAATATTTGGGAGTGCTGTAATATCTGGAAAGGTAAGTGTAGGTGAGAACAAAATGGCAAAAATATTTAATGTCAGCATTGCCTAGTTCTTATTCAATGTGATTTGGTTTAAGATGAGGATTGCTCAAGCAGCTGAACTTGTGGTCAGGCTGCCGTGGCTCTTTGCTTGCTCTCAGTAGTCAAGACAGTGAGCAGCTCATTTTACCATTACTGCTCATACTCACATAATGAAAGGCATGGTAGATAACTCTATCACATAAATCTGCTTCTGAGATTGCAGATGGGAAGATAAAGCCAAGAGAATTAGTTTTCCAGATTTCGATTGCAGTTTTGGATGCCAAATTCACGTGTTATAAAGTCACTGATTAATCTGACTTCTTTGACACAGATTCCTGTTACTTCTCAAATCTCACATTGTCTTTTCTCTGCAGTGGTTTATGTTCTGTTCCTCTCACCTCAAGAGTCCCACTTTAAAGCACACAAAATTAGAACCCACCCTGACAGATATTGCTCAAAGTTTTGAGTCTGCCATAGGCACATGAAAAAAGCTCCAGGGCTGGGATTTTAATTAGGAACATACCAACTTTTGTTGTTCTATCGTTCACAGCTGCATAGACATGACAGATGTGGAAATAGGAGACCTGATATAAGGGAAGGCTCTCTTGAATCCTTCGTCACATCACTTCACCCATAGTGCATGCAAGGGATTGGGAGACACAACACATACCAAAAATATATGCACATATATAACCTCTTCCCTTGTGCACATTTCACACTAAGCCAAAGTTTTGGAGATTAGAAGAAGCAACAGTGAATTCAAGTGGCAACAGCAGAACAGAAAGGCATTTTGATGTCACAGGAAAGATTTTTGCTCTCTCTCCTACTACTTCCCTGTAATGTTTTATTAATGTGCAAGCAAAATCTAAACAGCCACTGAGATTTCCCTATCAAAAGCAGGGGAGGAGAAAGACTTCATCTCAGTTCTATTTTTAAAACAAAAGAAGGGGTAGGGGAAGTGATTTTATATTTGGATTTTCAGACAAAGAAAGGGAAGATGGAGCTAGTAGAATAGGACCTTCAGATTATGGTCTTAGCTTAGTGTGATGCTGATTGTGCTAGCCCTGTCTTACAAAACTAAGAGATCCCTGGCTTCTTCTATATAAATTGCTGTGTCGTTTACATATCACAGAATCACTAGGTTGGAAGACACCTCCAAGATCATCGAGTCCAACCCTTGCCCTAACACCTCGACTAGACTAGACCATGTCACCAAGTGCCACGTCCAGCCTTTTTTTAAACACATCCAGGGATGGTGACTCCACCACCTCCCTGGGCAGACTATTCCAATACTTTATTATTCTTTCTGTAAAAAACTCCTTTCTAACATGCAACCTATACCTCCCTTGATGCAGCTTGAGACTGTGTCCTCTCGTTCTGTCAGTTGCTGCCGGGTGGAAGAGACCAACCCCCACCTGACTACACCTCCTTTCAGGAAGCTGTAGAGAGTGATAAGGTCACCTCTGAGCCTCCTTTTCTCCAGGCTAAACAACTCTAACTCCCTCAATCGTTCCTCATGGGGCTTGTGCTCCAAGCCCCCCACCAGCCTCATTGCTCTCCTCTGGACACGCTCAATCATCTCCATGTCCTTCCTAAACTGAGGGGCCCAGAACTGGACACAGTACTCCAGGTGCGGTCTCACCAGTGCCGAGTACAGAGGCAGAATAACCTCCCTGCCTGCCATATAAATGACTCCCTTCTATTTAGCCACCTCCTCTTTTTTTTTTTTTTTCCTCTTTGGACTTTGTATCATTTCCATTTATTCTGACAGATAATAAAACAGCTGAACTCATCACCAGAATTTATAGGCTGAGGATTTGCTGTGGTCACCAGCCCAGGGCAATGCAATGCAAAGAAGTTCAGTTAGGTCTAAAAAGAAGGTAGCAGCATATGTACATGAGTGTGCGACAAGGCAAAGTTAAATAGAATTATTTCCAGTGATAATTCTTCTACAGTCACTACCAGATATATGCCTTGAATGTGCATGGTGATGTATATACAGTTGAAGGTGGCTTTCTTGAGTAGGAGATTCTTTCATGTCCTATATCAAACTTTATTGGGAAATAGTGAATGTGCTGGTATGTAGAAGCCAGTTTTAAGCCTATAAACTGCATGCAGTTCCCGTGAGAGATGTGTTCCTCTGCTGCCTTGTCCAGCAATGTGCGGGGGATAGGAGGTTTTATTCTGATGCCTGAAGAACTTATGGATGTGTATTACAGCCCCACATCCATTAGCATGTTCTGGCTTGCAGATAAAAAGACTTATACAAAGACTACATGCTTGTCAAAAAGTCTGTATGATCATTAGCATGCATATCTGTGTGTCCAGGCACGTATTGATACTCACTGACTTGCACACAGTTATGTCACATTGTGCGAGTGCGTTCTGCCTTGTTTGAAAGTCTCGGTAAGAGTGTATATATCTGCCTTTAAAAATTGCATTGCCGCAGCATATAAATATTTATATATGTAACTGTCATAAATCTGTCAGCTTGGCAAACGTATGAGTCGCCAAGGTAACTTTGGGAGATTTTTATTGAAGAACTCATAAGCTGGAGTTGAGGAATAGCTGAAAGAAATGAGAATGAATGGCTACTCAGCATCACTATCATAAAGTTAGTTATCCCAAGTTTCAGAAAATGAAACACAGAGCATGATGGTGACCACAGATACAGTTTAAGTACACTAGATTTGCAAAAAGCTTAGTATTTTGACTAAAACTAAAGCAGGGTACTAGGTCAGTGTGTTGTTTCCTGCTGGGGAACCCTGACCAGTCCTACTTGGAAACCAAAGGTTGTTGTTCTCCTGCACTACATTAGGAATGCTTTTGGAAGAGCTAACAGAATTTTCATTTGGTGTTTGAATGTGCGGAAGCTTACAAAAACTCCTTCAAATAGAAAAATCTCTCCTAACTGAAGCCTTACTTGCATATAGACAAGTAATCTTTTGTAATTGTGCAGTTTTTTTAGAGGTATTTGGTGATGTAGTCACCATTGCTAAGTTTTAGTTAAAGGAAGAAGTTCTTGGTATTGGAGAGATATGATTGGAATTGAAAACTTCTTTTCCTTAGGGCTTATCTACATAGAAAAGTCTTTCCAGAGTAAGCTGGTGTCCTGTTTTCAACTGGAATAGTTAATTTTCTTCCTTGTGGTTGGATTTTGTTTTGGATTTAATACGAGAATAACGTTGATAACACACTGACGTTTCAGTTGTTGCTCAGTAGTGCTCTCTCTAATCAAGGACTTTCTAGTGTCCCATGCTCAGTCAGCAAGCAGGTGCACATGAAGCCATAAAGGAGCATGGCCAGGAGAGCTGACCTGAACTGGTCAAAGGGTTATTCCACAGATCATCATGCCTAGTATATAAACTGTGGGAAAAGCTGGCCCTGGAGTGGTGAGAAATAATAGAAATAATTATTATTACTTCCCCCCCCCCGATTAATTTTTCTTTATCTCAAACCACAAGCTTACTCACTTTTACGTTTTTGAGTCTCTCCTCCATCATGCTGGGGTATGGGAGTGAGCAAATGGCTGTGAAGCTCATTTGCTGACAGTGGTTAAATTATGAGAGCTGGTCAGTGTTTTTTCACCTGTGGCCCACTGGCCTCTGACGGCTAATATAAAAAGCGGTTCAGAAAATAACTGTAAATTTTTGAATATACCAGCATTATCTCTAATTCCCAGTTTGGCTTCTCCTGCCTTCCCAATTTCCAAGTGTAGATAAACATGTCATGACAATCGAGCTCATGTTGTAAGTTTGCCATACCTGTTTGCCACTGGATTTATCAAAGAAAGAGAGATCCAAGCTCTGGTTTTATACCACTGGCTGCTGGTACCTCCAAGATACATCTCTGGTTGCTATTGCTGGTAGTACATTGAAAGCACAAAGAAATATGGTTCATTACTTTGGGAGTACAGAGTAGTTTCTTAAATGTAAGAAGTGTTCATAAGACTCAGTATTCCTGATTATGGAACTGACTAATGACAGTAAATTTGCCAACACATCTGGTGTTGGGCTGCTTTACAGCACTGCATACAACAACAAGCACACAGAACCACGGGCCTTTTTTTGCACAGGAGAGGGGTTGGTAAAAATTTGGAGCAAATCCTAGAGGACTTGCAAATTAGCACAAAACCGTGCAAGATGGCCATTAGCACCTTGAGAGACTATGCAGGGACTCACCCCTCCAAACCCACTTTTAAGTCTTGGAAAGACCTCTGAAATGCTGCAGATACAGCTCCATATAGTCAAAACATTTACTTTTATCAGACATTCACTAGGACTTCTGTTTTGTGCCTCAGTTTAGACTAAGCACGGCAGTGCAGACATCTTTCACTTTTTTCCCAACAACTATACAAATTTATTTATTTTTAAGTACATATTCTTCTTAATGTCTTGACTTTGGTAGCAAAAGCGAAATCATTAAACTAATTGTTATCTCTCAATATATTTATAAGGGTCCTAAGTAAGGACTTAAAGGAGGACAGTTGTCTCTCTCACTATCAAGGCCACAAAAGGAACTTGCCATAAAATAAGCTACCACAGTGGGAACTTGAGATAAGCACAGAAGGGAAGAATACACAACAGGAAGGCTCTAATTCCAAGCCTGGTGGAGTTGAGATCTGTTTAGTGCATCCTGGTTAACAAATCCAGGCAAAAATTCCCACTATGGCAAACTGTAGGAAAGGAGGAAACTGCTTATACTCATATCATCCCAGGTTATGGAAATGACATCTGAAATCACCCCATGGATACCTGGAACTTGGACTGTACACAGATGGTACCTCCAGAAGAATGGGAGCCCTGGGACCACCACCACCAAGAAGCTCAGGGTGAAGAACGATCAGTGAAACACTGCTAGATTCACAGGTGATGACTCACCTCTATTTGATCTGTCTCTCTTCCCAACCGCTCTTTTCCATTTCTTTTTATCTCTCCACCTCACTTTGTCAAATAAAATACTATTATTGACTTTGACACGTGGTCTCTTTTGTACCTTAATTTGGGAAGAGACATGTCTCACTAATTGGATCTCCACCATATTTGTCTGTGCAAATGTATGGAGTTGTAACTGTATGTACATCCATATTCATACACTTGTGTATGTACATTCCCACACAGAGAAAGAAACTCATTTCTACAATATTAAATCTAATGAAAAAGCTTTGGTGGGCTGCAGAACTGTTTGCTAGAGCCTTCCCTGGTGTAGGGAGCAGGATAAAACTGATAACTCAAGGATGGAGGAAATCTTCATTGTTTTCTCCCAGCAGCTTCTGGAGTTATGAAGACCCCAGTTAGTTAAGCTTGCCTGTGATGCCTGCTAAACAGAAACACAGCCATCTCCACTTGTGCTTACAGGGAACAAGCACATTTTCTGCTCCACCTGATCTGCCTGGATGAGCAGAGCCTGACTCCATGGCACCGCTTTGCAATGCCTCACATGGGGGACCCCTGGTCACACTCATTGTGAGTGAAAAACTTCTAAAATCAAAAGCAGATTTCAGTTTGATTTTCGTGAAGTTATGCTTGTTAAGTACTTTTTGGGCCTCTGTCCCCTGCCTGTTTTCCTCAGGAATGACTGCCTAACCACCATTTCCATGCAATGGAGGTATCTTACTTATTAAGGAGCATAGCAGAGTGGAGGAAGCAAGGAGAATATGCTTCCTGCCTGACCACTTCCTGTCTCACACCTGGAAAGCTCCTATTTCTTTGTGACGGAAAACAAAACCAAACACCAAGCCCCACAGCTGAAAAGCCAAGGATGTAAGTTTTCAGACAGCAACTGAGCAGTGTGGCACTATATCAAGTTGGATTTATTGCATCCCAGAGTTTAGGACAATTCCTTAAAACATGCTCACAGTCAG
Source organism: Serilophus lunatus (assembly GCA_013399895.1). NCBI lineage: Eukaryota > Metazoa > Chordata > Aves > Passeriformes > Eurylaimidae > Serilophus > Serilophus lunatus. The sequence goes on from VXBA01000387.1 coordinate 922,247, forward strand.
GAAAAGTTACTCTGTATAAAATGCCATCTGTGCTTTCCATATTTTATTTTCTGTCTCTCACACACATAACATTTCCAGGTTGAATTTGTTAAGTCAAAAATAATTTTTTTTCATTTCCAACTCAGCTCTGGCATACTCCCCTAAGGATGGGTCATGTATTATCTAACTCTTACATCATCTTAGAGGAGAAAGATTCTGCCAAAAAAAATGCAGTTTGATCATTTTCTTCCTTGCACATTGTCTGTCACCTTGCAATCCTATAGAATTTCAGACAGCAACAAGAGGCTACACGCAGTATTGCTTTAAACCTACTTCATTAAGAGAAATTTATTTTTACTAAAAAGACAGACAACAAAACAGAAGAATTGGACTTTTTTTTCAGAGTCACATAAACATGTAATTTTCCAATTTTTTTAAATTATAAACAGCTCTCTACACATCTGAAAATATATAAACCTGAAAACTGTAAGACTGTATCATAGGTAAACTAAAATATTTATTTTACTGTGCTGAGGGAACATTCAGCTCTTTTACTAGCAGGGCTATAAGATGCCATTTGTGTCAATCTAAATATTGAAAAATCATATTTGCGTTGTCACAAAAAATTAAACCAAGAAAAAATAACTGATTTTTCCTTGCTTCTTGTAATGCTCCAGTGTGGAACCATGTGAGGAATGAGAAGGAATCAATGTCGCAGCCCAGTAGGAAAAAAAAAAAGTAATTTCTTAATTAAAAATTATGAATGTAACTTTTGTTGTATAGAATTCCCTACAGAATAGCTTAGATCTTCCTCGTTGTGACTTCCAATAGCTACTTAGAAAGCTGGCCTCGACATCAGTGCAATTATGATCTTGCTGGCTAGCTAAAGTGAAGCAAGAGGCGTCTCTTTGTGCATTGAGCCTTTAATTAAGCAATAATAAATGAGATCTACCCATAGTTCTGTGTGTCAGGCTTTGGCTTAGGAAACATAAAGACTGAGGAGCTGTGATTCATGTTCAAATATAATGCATGGTTAGGTAACATCCAAAGTGATCAGAGAGGGGAGCCAAGGTCCTGATATAACCCAATCATTCATCACTTATCAGCTCTAACCTCTTGACAATCAGGGCACCCCTCCCTCCTTTGGTAATAGGTTAATTAATTACCAATTTAGAAGTAATCTTACAAATCAGCTGTTGCCCTTGATAAAAATTAATTGCAAATACTTTTTGGGGAGGAACGTATTAAATGGACCTTTCTTTAAAAGAAAATATCATCAGGAAGCAGATGAGGAGCAAGACTCCTAGAGTGGTTTCAGAGATATGAGAATATGAATCCTCTTCAGTGGGGATGTGGATGACAACAGAACTCATTAATTTTATTTATTGAGGAATTACCAAGATAGTGATAAAACTGTTTTAAGCTCATTTACAAGCCTCCATAGCCCACCCAAATTCAAATCCCTCAGAAACAGACACTTCACCCACTCCTCCTTCTGATGGGTGATTTAAATGCAACCTAGCTCACTTTCCACTTAAATTAGCCAAGATTTTTCATTAATGGAAGGATGTGGACCTGCTGGAGTGAGTCCAGAGGAGGCCACAAAGATGATCAGAGGGATGTAGCATCACTTCTGTGAACACAGACAGATTTTGGGTTGTTCACCCTGGAAAAGAGAAGGCTCTAGGGAGACCTTGTAGGATGTTCCAGGACACAAAGGGAGCCTACAAAAAAGCTGGAGAGTGACTTTGGACAAGACAATGTAGAGATAGGACAAGGGGGAATGGCTTTAAGCTGAAGGAGAGTAGGTTCAGATTAGACATTAGGAAAAATTGTTCTCCTGAGGACAAGAGGGTGGTGACACACTGGCGCAGGTTGCCTAGAGAAGCTGTGGATGCCCCATCCCCGGCAGTATTCAAGGCCATGTTGGATGGGGCTTTGAGCAACCTGGTCTAGTAGAAGGTGTCCCTGCCCATGGGACAGGGGTAGGCCAGGGGGACTGGAATGAGATAATCTTTAAGGTTGCTTCCAACCTAAATCAATCCATGATGCTGTGATCTTGGGCAAGATTAGGTATCTGAAAGGTAGATGTCTAGGATTTTCCTTCAATCAATGAAATTCTCTTCAGCCTATTCACATGATGAAATGCTAGTGTCCACTTTGAGGTTGGATGAACTGAGGTGTAAAATTCAGTAACTGGCCTGTTGCCCCCTACAGACTCTAAATCAGCCTCCAGTCACATGAAGATATATGAAAATTCTAGGCAGGCTAATCTTTTTGGAGAGCATTCAACTCGACCTTTTTACCATATATAACTTTTTCTGCTGTGCTGGTGACATTAGAGGCAATAGAAGAAAACAAGTACCTTCTAAGGTGGGAAGGGTGCCACCTTCTAGATGTCTGCTTCAGTATGAAAATCATCTTGCAAGTGTTAATGATGGACCATAGAGGTTGTTTAGAGTTATGGGTATTATGATGTCTACCTTTGCTGAGAGGAATCCCAGACTAGATAGTCTGGCTACCATCTGATTCAACGAAACAAATTTTTTTTAAATGAGTAGCTTGGACATCTAATGTGCTTCTATTAGACTATTCCACTGTGCTGGGACTGAGGTCTCATCATCAGTGACCACAGGCTTAGACTGATTTTAGCACAAACCATGAAATATAAGGTAATCAGAACAGTAGCTGATGTCAGACTGTAATATTTAGTTTCAGAGCCAGATCTTAAAAATGTCAGCCTCTTGCAACTTTCAGAGGCTTTGAAATTGGAGATCCGACCCATCAGAAAAATAGATATCACCTATAAAGAGTTCGGTGAATCTAGATCTAAACTCTTCCAGAGTTGGAAGGGCTTTTCACAAGTAGAGTAGTCTTCTCTAATAAGAATTCAAACTCCCTGGACCTCCTGATGTTTATCCATTACTAGAAAAATATATGCTTCATTTCCCATTCCCATTAACATGGATAGCTGTGGCAAAGGTGCCTGAGAACCAGCAGGTTTATAGATCTGTAGCCATATGAATTATCAGCAAGATGCTTCAAAGCCACTGGAGTCCGATATTTACATCTCCTGCACAGAGCTATCATGAAGTCTATGCATCACTTGAGTCCTACCTAAGCACTCAGCCAGGCTCATGTCTCTCATATCCTGTGCTGCAATGAGATAAACCCGGACTGTTGTAACCATCAGCAATGTCTGGCTCAAATTTTCAGGAAAAATCCTGAAGATTGGTTCTCACCTTATTGTTGAGAGTTTGCTTATTTATTATGACGACTGAGTAATTAAAAAGAGTAGCACATAATAAAGTAGTATACCTCAACATTATATTTTCTCATTGGGTAATTATGATCTGATTCTTTCCTTTCATCACATTTGAGAGTTTTGTTAGAAAGAACTGAAAACACTCGCAAAAAAAAAAAAATCTGCTAAAAGAGAAAAACTCCCAACTTGTGCAGAGAAAACTTGGAAGAAATAAAAAACCCAATGAGAAAATAATAAACTCCCTATACTTGTATAATTTCAAATGAAGATTGATTCAATAATTTTAAGATGGGAAATGTTGGGTGAGTGACACTAGAAAATTACTTTTTGCTTTGAAAATGCAGTCCACAAGTAAGACACTTATAAGCATAGTAAAATAAAACATAGTAAAATAAAAGCATTAAACAGCTTAAATCCATGATTTTCAAGTATATTCACCTGATCCAATTTGATTTTTGAAAATGTTTATTTGTCGTATTTTCCCAGTTTTGCTTTTTATCACAACTAGAACACAAAATATTACATAAAAAACAATCTCTGTGACTCTTCTCCAGTGGGAAAAAACCCAACAATTCCCATCCAACTCGGATGTGCCACTGCCCAGTTTCAGACATATAATTAGAATAACATTATTTATCCCTTCCTCTACTAATGAAGATTCTCCTTGAACTCAGTGGTAGGGGGTAGAGCTCATATTGCAGGAAGACTATTTTTTGAGCCGTCCTGTCACCATGAAATTCTAAGCGGACACAGAAAGAAGCATGTGAAACACCACAAAGTCACAGACACCAATACATCTCTTACAAAAACACTTGCTGCTAGGAATATGAACAGCAGTGAATATGAACAGCATTGTTTCCATTTCTAACTGCAGCATGGTTCCCAAAATGTTTTCCTTGGAGCCACACAAACCTGTTGAACAAGAAAATGAATGGAACGTAGGCTTCTTAGGTGGTGGTGGCTGCTATTTTTTTAACCTGATCAACAGATCAGGATGAAATTTCGCTCATGTATGTTTAAAGACTTCTGAGTGTCATTAAAAAAAAAAAAAAAATAGTTAGGCCTCAAGTCTAAGAAAACCTTTTATTAGTTCTTGGGCAAGATTCAGAGTTATGTTTCAAATCGAGAAAACTTCACCAGTGAAACCCAAAATCTTTATGAGTCTCAAAGTAAACAGAGATGTGAAATTAAAAGAGAGATTATTATTATTATTATTATTATTATTATTATTATTATTATTATTATTATTATTATTATTATTAATCTTTTAACCTATGAACCTGACCAAAACTGGAACACAGCCTTTTCTGAGCACAACCCCTAGAGATTCACAGTCCCTGCTAACCCTTCAGCCCTGCATTCCTCACCAAATAGATGTCATACATCATTTCTGAAACTCAGACTGCAAATGGGAGCATTTCCTACAGGCAAGACTAAATGATTCCCCTGATAACTCTTTCTCATATATGGCATTCCACCACCTGTTGTCCACTCTGTATGCCTCCTTCTTCCTGGTAATACCCCCAAGAGATGGCTGATGTCCCGCAAAGTAACCAGAGAATGCATCTTTAATTGGGTCCAGAAGAAACTTTATTACCCTGTAGCTAGCTTCTTTGGTTTTTTCTATAACAAATTATCCTAATGATCTGACCCAGGACCAGATGTTAATTGCAATGGAAAGTAATCAATTTCCTTTACTGAGCGTGAACTCATTTGCAAGGTTAGTCAGTGAGCAGATACGGAGTTCTTAATGAGGCAAGAACCTAGCAGACCTTCTGGGTTCCTTGTGTCGATTCCAGGTTTACTGCATTGCACCCATTTTTATTCTACCCATCTTTAGCCAGGACACCCTATTAAAAAATAGCAACAAAAAATCCCTGCTATCTGTCTCTGATCACTTGGTAAAGGATGGAAAAAAATAATAATAATGCAACAACCACAGCCATCTGAGAGCAGTAGATTCTGAGAGATAAAATCACTCTCTGTATATATAAAAATAAAAATAATAAATATGTAAATCACACAGGAAATTATGGCTAACGGCATGTTGTTTAATAGAGGGTATTATTATAAATATGGGAGATGCTCAAACAACAAATTAAGCCTGCAGTATTCGGAAAAAGAGCTCAGAGGACGCAACCTAAATTCTAACTTGGCTGCTGTCTTTGGTGCTTCTGTGCTTTCGTCTGGGTTTTATATTACCACAGAGCACAGCTTTAAGAGGGAAAGTTTGGGCCATCCAGAGTGATAAAAATATAAAGAGGGGAGGACAATAGCAGAAGGAGGTATTTAATCTTTCAGTGAACTTTTCAGAAGATAGTTTTGTAAGAAAGAGAGCTTTTGGTGGAGTTGGATGAGAAGAGTATTTCCCATCCTGGGGAGGAAAAGAGGAGGCAGGTTGTCTGTTCAGCAGCCACCAGGATAGCTGTAACAGCCCAACCTCTGGTGTATTTGCACCAGTGGAGCTGAAAATTGGAGTAAACACCATCGTTGTGAAGAGCAGTTTAGCCTGTCTACCTAGAGGTTTCAGTGGGGCAATTACACCATACTGCAGCTTATAGTAAGTCTCTAGTCTACCCCAACTCTGTGAAACAACATTTTTTATTATTTTTTTTTTTAAGAGGATAACCTTCCTGTCCATCTCTCTAAATTTCTAATTCTAAAGCAAACCCTCCTGCTTCTCAGCCCAATTTTTATTGTATAAAATCCCATATCCACCATTTTATGTGGGAAAGTAGACCATAAATTTAAATCAAAGCCTCTTACAAGCAAACTTGGTTTTAAAATATTTAAGAATTAGCCCCACTGCATCAAGATTGCACCTCGTATTTCTGTTAATCAGAAAACTTTAGCTACAAAATCAAATAGTTGTTTCTCACTGGGTAATCCTCTACAAAATTGTCCAAGTTATACCAGGTATCAGAGCAATCTATCCCAATGATATAGATGGACAAGAGGAGGAAAACTACAAGTAATAATAATAATAATTATTAGGGGTAATAATGCCTAGGAACATTATTTGCTTGCAGAAGGTGGTGTCTCACATCTGAAGTCCCAGCAAAAGACTCTTGGAATTCACATTTTTTTGGACTGGCAGTACCACTCCGGGAGACGATTAAGTGAACACAGACATGAGGGCAACGAGCTAGAGAGGCAATGGAGGCAGGTGAGCAAAAGAAATATAAGGGAAGAAGGATTAATTAAAGAGAAGGAAGGGGGAATAAAAATCTATCTCCATGGCATATTTTTATACATATATGTTATATCATCTAATTGCAGAACTGAAATCTCAGTGGCCCCCAATGGAGTTACATAAAGCACTAGTAATTTTCAGTGCATTCAGCTAGAATGGAGTATTGAAAAGAGCATTCTGCACCTGTCTACATTAATAAATAGTGGTTCAGTGAGATATTTTCTCAGTGCTGAGGTCACCCCCATGTTGTGCCTATGTTAGAGACCGTTTCAAAGCACACACATCAGGTTGTTCTGCTACATCAAGGACAGGGTTTAATAAAGCCTGATAGCTTCCCAATTTTTTTGAGGTGAACACAAATCCTGGAGGTGAGGGTGTGTGCCCGCGAGTGAAGAGGTAAACCTGCTTCTCACTGTCATCTCACATGTAGTTTCAGGGACAAAATCTGAGTAGGTGACTTAGCACGGGGTAGATTCCCCACCAAATCGAATTAAGCAGGAAGAACGCTTAAAGAAAAGATATCATCTGCTATGCTCACAGCTCTGTGTTTGCCCTCTAGTTAACTCAGGCAACAGGAGTCACTGTACTTTACTACAGGCTTTTACCATCAGTCGTTCTAGCTCTCATCTGGTCTGTTTATATATTTGAAGGTGAAAACAGAGGATCAAGAGACTGCCACATAATTTGTGAGAAGATGGGCCTAATAAATACTTGCCGCATCAGGCAGCTGAAAAATTTGTACCATCCTGCCAAGAAGCAGCCCTGGACACAACTAGACCCAGCTCTCAATTCCATCATGCCCCCCTCTGCCTGCAACAGGGAAGGAAGAATTGCCCCTGGGGCTATCAGGTATTGGGCTGCTTCAGCCAAATTAGTAACAGCTCAGTGAACACCTCAAACCTCTTCACCTGGATTTTGACCTTATCTGCTCACAGCTCTGCAAACTAAAGTACGTTCATCTGCCTGTCAGATGCCAGCACAGATATCTGCATGAGTAATCACTGCAGATCCAAAACACTGCGTGTGACTTAGATGCCACTTTCTCCCTCGCTTCTTCTTCTTTCCTCATCTCACCCAAAATAACAATGACACAACTGCTATTTTCACCTGCTCTGCAGAAGAGACATCCAAAAGCACTTTCCTGTCTACTTATCACCTCTCCTTTTTCCCCAGAGCCTGTGTGTGCACCAAAAGGAGTTGTTGGGGTTCGTTTTCGGGTTTTTGTTTTTTCCTGGACATCGAGCGAGCATGCCCTCATTTCCAGCAGGTTGCTTACAAAAAACTTTCAGCAGAGGATGCCGAGTGTTACCAGGTAATCCACAAAGTCATTAAAATTAAGCTACAAAGAAACTGCAGGTAATAGCACCGGTTCACAACCTCTACCGTGAACCCCAGACCCCACACTAGCACATTTTCTTGTTCCACAGAGCGTCAGCTTCGGACGGCTCATACAAATTGAACCAAGCTTATTATCCGGGGCTCCCAGCCAGTGTATTGGAGCTTGTGGCAAGGTGCAGAGGCAAGGTGTGAGTGGTGCGGGAGATGGGAAAGTGCAGATAGCATTGAAAGAGGCGGGTGGAGGCAGCGAGAGGAACCTGGGGGACAGAGTGAGAACACAGAGGATGCTCAGGGAATGATGAGGAGTGGCGCTCCAGGAGGAGTCAGAACCACAGCAACAGGAGCGCATAAAGGAAGAAGAGATGGCAGCAAGGAATGTATGAGGAGACTGACATGATCCTGGGCTTCACCACCCTCTCGTGTGATAGCTAGTGTGTCCTACCAAAGGCAACCCCCATACACAGCACTGAACCAATTGTGCAGTGCTGCATGTGGGGAAAAAGAAACTTCTTCCTGACCCCTGCAGGCAATCAGTTTATGCCCTGAAGCATGAGATTTGATTAGCCTCATTATCTCAGCTTACATAACTGTAAACGTTATTAATGGTAATAAAATTATCTAGCCTGTTTTAATAATACAGCCACAGTATTTGTCTCGATGACCTCCTGTGGCTGTAAGTCCCACAGGGGATTGGCATATGGCATAGTGGTTCTTTTTATTTATTCTAAATTTACCAGCCATTAATTTCACCAAGTCACCTCTTGTTCTCCCATTATGGGATGGAGAGAGAAGAAGATGGTTATTTCTCAGTGCACCTTTCCTAATGCCAAACGCAAGTAGCTCCAAGTCTGATTAATAAGTTTGGGAGTAAACACCACCAGGCCTTCCAGCCTTGGGATTAATCCTCTCTCCCTAGCTGTCATCTAATGTATTCCCATGATATCACGGGACTTGGCCTGGACTCTTTAAAACTCACCATGCAGTTACGGAGATTTAGTATGCTGGATGCGAACTCATCAGTTACCTGAAGCCTAAGCTACAATTTTGGCTTCCAAGTGTCCTGAAGCAACAAAACTTCCCTGATCTTGCAGACAGGTCTTGCCAAGAAAGATGCAACAGCATCACTTTAGATTTCAGCCGTAACATCTTACTTCACCTCTGATGTTCTGCTTTCTGCCTCTGCTGAAGCAACCAAGCCAAAGTGCAAATCTCCCTCTCCCACTGTGTGATGTTTCCCCCAGAGGTTTTCCCCAGCACAAACTCAGGGGGTTTTGAAAAGAGGAGATGGTCACAAACTCCTCTTTAGGTGATGTATACTTGCTCCATACTATGAAAGGTGAAGGAAACCCCTGCCTGTCTCATCTCATGCAGAGAAATAGTGGGACAAATCAAATAAGGAATGAGAGAATAACCTATTTCTTGTCTTGCCTGCAGCAGATTGCACCTGTCTATACAATTTTTATGGAAATGCTGAGACTCTATTCCTGTACTCACACTTTTAAATATAAAGGATGATATTATGGGACAATGTTAGGGTTAATTTGGAGACTAGAGGAGTAATAAAGAGTTACTATTCTATTGTGCTTCCATGTACAGAGCTGTTCTGTGTTTTCACATAGGATATGGGGAGAGGAATTATAACTTTGGCTTTTTCCTTCAAGAGAAAAGATAGGGTAATTCAAAATATTAAATGTGTGGAATTATTTATTTATTTTTAGAAAGAAACAAACCAAAACCCTAGGTCTTGCCTGCTTGATAAAAATACCCAATGCAAATATTTGCTCATTGTCACAAATGAGTCTGTCTAAATCAAACTGAGCCTAGTTGAAGATAAACAGTAAGGTCAACACGGAGGTTGTATTATAGGTTGACCTAACATAATTCACATCTTAGGTTGAACCCTTCCGTTTCTCGTTTCTCTGTTTGAAGAAATCATTTGTAGAACCCTGCACATTCAAAGTGAAGCCAGGGTAAAGAATTGCTCCAGTTTGCAGGAAAGGGTGCAATTCTTCAGAGATCACATCAGGGGCAGAGGACTGGGGTGGGGGATGAATTTGGTCTGTGCACCATGACTGCAGCATTTGATCATCTACAGCATACACACACACAAGATCCCATCCCAGGAGCCATTGTGGGCTGCTCCTTCCTGAGGACAGTACTGGTTTTCAGCAACAAAAGCTGTGCAAGATCCAGATCTGTCCTAACAAAAAAGACTCCTGAGACTTCTGCAATACTCTTGGTAGTTTTGGGAGGAATGAAGGTAGGCTCCTGCCTGAGGTCACAGTTGCTAATATTGCTGGAGAACTGCATCCCTTTCTCCTGTTCAACCAGCAACACATTAATGTCAGAGCTGAAACCAGACAGTATCCTCTGGCCAGGCAGAAGGAGAGCCTCAGTTCCTCACTAAATCAGTGAGAGTCAGGCTGGTTCCCACAAACCCCATCAGCTTTCAGAGCGAAGGCAGGTCCAGGTAAACCTTATGGGGAGCCAGCGATCTCCAGGCCCTCCTCGTGCAAATGTTGCCCCTTAGTACCACCACAGCAGCTCAGATGTGTGTAGATAAACTCTCCACAATGAAGACAGAGCTGAATTCCCAGTCCACAGCATTGACCTACTAGTTAAGCACTGCAGTGTTGATTGCTGGATTCCCAGCGCAAACATATGCTTTCAAACACAAATTGGGATTCTTCTAACAGATTAAAGCTGTTTTCCTTCCCTGGAAAACAGCCCATGAGGAAGGGAGCTAAAGGCTTTGCTGCCTTACCATGCACCCTGGCTCAAGAGGATTTAATATTCAAGTTGGTAGTCTTCCATCCCCCACCTTTACCCCCCTTNGAACTCTGTCATCAATCCCCCACTGAGACTTATTTCCAAAGATCAGCACTGACCCAGAAGTCACTTGGCACTGCACCATCAGAACAGCATGTGCCGTCGCTGCTGAGAGGAGAATCTCACAGAGACCGGATTCAGGATGTCGGGCCGTCTGCTAAGCACTTGTCAGGCTCCCATATTTCAGAAAGAAGTCTTTATGCGGCTGACCTGGTGACTGGAGGATATATTTATAAAACAACAAACAAGGGCCAGGCTGGTTGACCCTGTTGTAACACTGCATTGCTGAGTAGAAGGGCCCATGCTGAACTCGTGGCCCCCACTGCTTTCACCCCAAAAAAGGGGCAGGATAGGAGAAGGCTGCTCAGAGCTTGGAATGGGGGATGGAAAGGGGGAAAACACTCAGACAATGCTGGGGATGTGCTGTGGGATGAAGGTGTCTAACGAGGATGGAAAGCGAAGCATGTGAGGTACCTGTTGAATTCTGGACCTTCTTGTAGACAGAGGTCCCATGAGAGAAAGGACCTACATCTCAGGGTTGCTGTGAGATAGGGACCAGGCAAAAAAGATTGTTCAGCTCATGAGCTCATGATTACATGCCTCATTCTTGCTTTCCATGTCGTGGAATTATCCAAAGACCTGATGCGGAAGCTAAAGGATTCTTCAGCTCAGGAGCCCCCACTGAGAGCCCTACATAACACAACGTTGTGCTTCCTGCTCTGGGACCTCAATTGCTGCTCAGTGGGCTGCATGATGATCAGACACCTGTGTCTGACAGAGAAAGTCCAGGAAAAGGGAGAAGCAACAATGCTGTCCTGTAAATATAGTAGGTCCAGGAAGTGGCAAGGTATGCGTAAAGAGCAGTTTGTAAGCATAAGCCAAAAGGTAGTTTAGACTTTGTGGAAGGAAAAAGAATAGAGCTCAATGCTACTGCTTTAATAGGACTTTTCCAAAAAATAGTTGCACAGACATAATTTGGCATGGAGGAGTTAATCCTTCTACCTATCACTTAGCAAATCTTCGCTTATCATCTCTCGAGACAACAGATATCCTTGCAAAGGAGGGAATCTTGTCCATATGAAGACCAAGTACAATCTGCAAACATCACTCACATAATCTCTGTGGTAAGAGCCCAGATAAACTGAAACATTTTTTGTCACAACCTATATACAAGATGCAAAGTTTTCCCAAATCTGGGGCTGCTGGATTGCATTCCACATGCAGATGTGGGACGCCTGATCCCACAATCAGAGCAGGACAGATGGGGGAAAGTGCTCTGCTCCGGAGACATAGATGCTGATTCATAAAGGAAACTCATGGCAAAATATGACTGCACTGAATGTGCTATGGGAGGCTGTACCTTCCACTGCACACAGGCAATCCATACCACAGAGCATCACTGCTGACTATCAGAGTTTGCTGGTGTTCCTAAGCAGTCTAGCAGTCACAAGCACCAAACAACAATGAACATCCAGTTTCAAAGGTGCAGATCTGAAATTTGAACCACAGCTTTTCACTGTGGTTGGTCAAAATATGGCATATGCTACTACAGCCCTATCTTCTGGGGTGAACAAAACAAGATTTTGTGGTCATAGTTCTAGTTGTCATGCTCACAGCTTTGAATTTTGCATTATCTGAATACTGTTAAATCCTCAAGGGCTTACGTGTTCAGAAGAAGGGAAAAGGCCACTAATGGGAGATGGAGAAAGGATTAAAAGAAGACACAGTGTAATACATAGCTAAACACAAGCACACACAAACATACAGACAATCAATTCGGTCCTACTTTGAATGGAATCACTCTGGGAAGAACAATTCCTTTCACTCCAGGAAATACTGGGTGAATTTCTCCAGCCCATGTTATGTAGGTCAAAGCAGATTATTACAGTAGTCCTCAGGGCTTTAACATCTATGAATATACCCAGCTGATTGCTGAGCAGGCCTTTGGAGTGGCTCAGTGTAATATGTGCTGATGCTGTTCAGACACAGAGGATAGGTGCATGCCTGAGCTAAGAGACTGCATTTTTTTCGTTATAACTCACAATTTTCGGTGCTGAGATACTGTATTCGCATGACAGTCTTCACTTTGGATTCTGTGCAGTCTGGACTTCAGTGTCACTGCAGATCTTTGGGACAGCTTTTCTTGGCATGAGGATATAATTTTTTTTGCCTACCCTTTTCTCAGGATGGCACTGGTGCTTGTCTGACTTCACATGGGTCTTACACCAGCTACATGAGCTGCCTCACCTGAGGAACTCTTCAGGAGTTGGACTTGGCAATCCTTGTGGGTCACTTCCAACCCTGGATATTCTGTGACTCTATGATTGTGATAAACACCTCAAGCCTGATGAGTGCTATGCTGGTGCAGCAGAGAGAACACAAACATGCAGATAAGGGCAGGGGATGACATTGCCCCTTTTTGTGGCAGCCCGCCATTGGAGCTATTTACTTATATCATCAAAACCTGTCCTTTGCTGTCCTGACTTGGGAGCTCTGGTGATTGATGCGGGGCTCCCTTCAGACATTGCTCCCCTCTAACCCGGCTAAGTGCCTCGGCAGTGACGGCAGGAATGAAGCAGTTTCCTTTCCCAGTGTCTTGACAGAGGATGGCTCCAGCAGGAACCAGACCTGGCATCTGTTGCATGTTGCGTTAGGACCCCGGGCTGTGAGCAGTAGCAGCATGGAGCAGACATGCCTTCTGCTCCACTGCCTTGTCTGTGGGGAGCAGCAGACGCTGGGGAGAGGGGGGAGACAGGCACTGCTACAGATTCGCTATCATAAAACACCGGGAGCCTTGAGTCAGAGCACAGGCCAGGTCTGGAGGCATTTTAATCTGCTCTGTCCCAAGCACTCTTCCAGGTAATTTTCAGGGTTCTCTTCTCCCTCTTTCCTCTCCACATAAGGACTGGGTTGTCAGATCCTCAGTACTCATTCCACGATACAGGTACATTAATTTTTTGCTCTCCCATCTCACTATTTTTATTTCAACACCTCTTGGTACCTTGGGACACAGCCCTTATACTCGGAGATACTCGGAGCTTAGCCCACAGGTGAGTCCTCAGAGATGGCTGTTACCACTCTGTCTATGCTCATTGCTTTAAGAAAATATAATGAAAAGATGCCCACATTAGTATACAGAGAAAGGCAATTTATAAGGGCATTAGCCATGCAGTATAAATGAGGCTACAGGAAGAGCAGAGTGAATGGTGAGTGTTTATGGACTAAGTTAACAACTGGGAATGATGTTGCATTTTCCATGCAAGCAGACAGACAGATATAACATGGTCCCAATAGGGAAGAATAAATCCCTGTAGTTTGTGGCCTACTTTCAGCTTCATTAATGGAATAAAGGCCAGGAGGCATGATGTCATGAAATTAGCTTCCTAATTAAACATTGCCTTTGCATCTCTTCCCCCTCCTCTCTCTGGATGAAGTCAGTGGCTTTGCTGGCTCAGAGTGCTTATTATTTGTCAAGGATTGAAACTCCTTCTGAGCAAGACATTCAGATGTTTTCACCAGCATCTCAAAACAGCCTGATCTGCAGTTTGAAGCTCAGAGACTGTCATCCTGGCTTCTCTTCTTAAGACACCTTGAAAACCAAAGGACTCTTATGATTCTCAGTCAAAACACCCGCTCATGAAATATTCTCCAAGAACCTCTGAAGGAATGTGCTTTGTATGGAGCTTAAGGATCCCGAAGGAAATTTGCTGGCCAGAACATTTCAATGATATAGCACTTGCTCTGAATTTGTTCCTTCATCCCAACTTTTCTCACAAAGAAGAACACCTGCCATAACTTCGGACTGTTCAACTGAGTGATGAACCTATCTTGCTAGGTAGTAGGAGAATGTGTCTTTGTTGTCCTGTCCTGTCCTCTCCTTATTAATCCATGTACATCAATGATGGAAAATCAGCCTCATGGCATGAGGAGATGGGAATAGATTTAAAATTATTTTAAATATTATAATTAAATATATATTTTATTTTATTACGT
>VXBA01000387.1:937066-999958 GCA_013399895.1 Serilophus lunatus
CCTTCCCTTCCTTCCTTCCTTCCTTCCTTCTCTCCCTCCCTCCCTCCCTCCCTCCCTCCTGTGAATAACTTTGAGAAGCTGGGTCTCTGCCTCGTGAAAGGACACCAGAATCAGATCATGCACAACATCTCCAACCCTGCCTAAGAGCAGTGAAAATGTAAACCCAGAGGATATTCCACTAAAGAAGGGAAGATTTAGCCTTTTCTGCTTTTGCAATCTGTTAATTGATAAAACCACCTCCATAGTTTGTTCTTAATGTAGTGACTCATACACAGAAGAAATAATAATCAATATTTCCCCCACTACAGAGCATTACGGTTTTCAAAAGTCACCCCAGAAAAGACTAAAATTCAGTACTGTCATAAAAAAAAAAAATTGTTCACAGGCTTTCAAAGTAATCCAAAGTTTGTGGCAGCTTAGTAGGTTCTTACAACGTAATATACTTAGATAAAACCATATCATAGTTATAATCATAACTAAACGAGACCACTGCCATTTCTATGCATTCACCATTGGCCTGAACAAGTTTTTTTACTCATTTCTGAATCTACGACGTGGGGGGTGCACTGACCTTTCTCCCAGAAAATGTCTGTGGCCTTACTTTGTCCATTCAGCTAAAAGTGCTGCAAAGACAGTATGGCCATGAATAATAGAGAGCCCAAAAGTTGATGTTGCCAAGAATGGGTGACTCAGGAAGTGGTTCAGACATATGCATGAGAACATTTAGCCCTGCAATTCATCAAATGTGGACGTGTTGCTCATATTTATCATTTTTATTCCAATACCAAAGCAGAATCTACTGTATTTATTTAAAAAGTAAGTCTCTACAGCAAACTAACTTACTGAAGATAAGCACAGCCCACTGTGAGGCCAAGATCCCACTCTCCTTGGTTTCCTCATTCAGATTGTGTTATGGGGAAACATATCCTGATACATATTTTCGTTATGCCTCATGGTGTGAGGAAGAAACAACCAGTGGAGTTTTGGATGGAACAAGGCTCTAGTTTTCTCATTTAATCTCCAAATATAGACCCTATAACACTATAACCCCTCCAGCTTTTCATTTATCACCTATGGGCTCTTTACTTCTCATTGAATTCCATGTGTAACTGTGAGGATTCAAAAATTAACTCTGTAAAGGTGAATGCATTGTTGGAGTGTGGTTGATATTCAGGGACTCACACTCTCTTTACCTGAGCTTTTCACCCTTGCTTCATGAACCACACTGATGCTGACAAACAGAGACAAAAAGCAACAAAGTGAGATGCTCAAGGTCATAAAAGGAAGGGGTAATGGGGCTGTGTGCCAGTGATACAAAACATGGTCTGTAGCCTTAACCCCAAATCAAACATCCTGTCTACCCTCCACTACTCCCCCATCCCCTCCCCTTTCGTGCACTGCCATACAACTCCCAGTGTGATACTACTACAGGGCATCCCTGTAATGTATGTTAAGTAAGTGTGTGTCTCCGGGTGCGCTTGTCTCCCATCGAGATGGAGCTATTTTCTCTCACTCGGCATCTTTTGTGCAGGTGCATGCTTTACAAACAGAAAAATCAGCACTCTGCAAAAGTGTTTCTGTTAACATTTATCACCCCTTCCCTTAGTCATCACCACAGCAGCCCTCCCGAGGGAATGGGAATGCTAATTCAAGGGAAGATGTAATGCTAGACCATTGGGAGCCCTGGATTAGTACAACAGTACAAAAGGGAGAAGGAGGAAAAAAGAGAGACAGTAAGGGAGAAAAAGTCCGAAAGACAGGGGCAGAGAAAGAGTTGAAGTCTCATTCCCTTTTATTGCAGCCCCATGCTTTTTAATTGTTCCGCCTGAGTAAATCCGTCCTCTGTGATCCTGTTGTTAATGAAAAAGTCCATTGCGGTCACTCTGATGGCTTTAAGCTTATGCTTGTACAATGGTTTCTTGAATCCCAGAGCTGTTAATATATCTGGAGTGGAGCAGCTGCAGGGCAATCTATTTCTATGATAATGTGTATACAGAGGTTTTATATTTTNTGACTGTTATCCCCTTTCCTCTCCTTCTCATTTTATCTTTCTTCTAAATATTTTTAGAGTATCTACCCAGAGCCTTTTGATAGGCCACAGTTAGGGGCTGTGACTCTCACTGGGTGGTATAAGGCTCAGTGTTGCCATTGCAAAACCATGTGTGTACAATGGTTAGTCTATAAAGAACTGAAAGAAATGAAAATCCCAAGATGTGCCAAAGTGCTTTCAAACTGCATCAAAACCTCAGGTTCTGAATTCCAGGAGTAAAATGATTTCACCCTCCAAGAGTTCCTATAGATAGTTGGTGACTGAAATTGAAATCTGGAGTTTCACCCTATGAAATTGCAAAATATTACAATATGAAACCAAATAATTTTGCAGACTCCATCCACAGCCGATAGCACCTATATTTGAGGCATATATGTGTTGTAGTATCACATGGAAATCTGTTATAGCTTATGTCTATGCAGTTAAACTCAGTACTTATTTCCCTGCCACACAGGTTGATAAAAAAATTATATTATCTTTTTTTCTCTCCATTCTTCTTTATAGCGAAAGTTTTGAAAATTATTGTGAAACAAGAAGCTGAAATCTTCTAAAATGTGTCATCTGCCCTTGAAAAGACAACAAACCTCCTGCTCCATCCCTCATCCTCTTCCTTTAGAGAGTCAAACTTATCTTTGTGAGGAAAAAAAAAAGTCATTACATACATTAGCTATAGTTTTCTAGTACACAATATTCCTATTTTTAGCAAGAAGTGTAGTTGGGTAAGGATTTCCCTACAAATCTAACCGTGACATGTAAAAATAATCACCACATTGAGACACAGAACTTCGACATATTATTTGTAGAGATCCTTTGGATCTCATTTGTATAAGAAAGGAAAGACTCTTCAGTTCTATGCAGCAAAACCATATTCAATTTGAAGACACACAGTATCTCCTTAAAACTCTGATGAAGCCAGAGATCCCTGTGCAGGCAATGATGAAGCAGTGAAGATGTCAATTCATCCCCGTTTACTTTTTAATATTGTCCAAACCCAAATAATCCAAATCTCTAACTTTATTTAAGTGTTGGCATCACAATCCCAACCTCGGTGGAGGGTGTGGCCAAAACAGCTCAAAAAATCAAATTGTTTCCTTTTTGTTCTTCAGCATACTATATGGTGAACAAATGCTCTACCTTCCCCCCAACCCTGTGTAATTATTTACAATATACTGTCATAGAAAGGTCAGATAACAGAAAAGTCGACTCAGTTTCTCACAGATATACATTGGGGCTAAAAAGGGCAGTGGCACTTCACTTATGTTCACTGAAGGAAAGAGTAGAGATCTTAGTCCAAGGCTTTTAGGATACAAAAAAAAAAAAAAAAAAAAAATTCACTGTTACAACAAAACCTTCTAGCAGTATGTATTTTTCCTTTTTTTTCTTCCCTGTACTTCTATATGATGCAGCAAATATCCTTCTGGTAAACCTAGGAAAATAAAAAAAAATCAATGACCAGCTTCCTGCAACTTTGCATTTTTTTCAATCTAAAGACAACACTGTGTCAGTGAAAGGTCTTGTTTGAGCAGCTGGAGACTTGAAGATTTACATCTTTAGGCAGTGTAAAATAGTTTGCCCATAAGAAGAACTGAGAAAGTGAAGGGAAAATTTAATCTGGAGTTTATTCATATTCTCGACCTCCATTTAACTGCAGCTCAGCTAATGATCCTTAAGAGCACTCTACCTGTCCGGTTGTTGCAGGTTACACTCTAATAATCATTCCCCATATTGAATTAAGTTGACACTGTATCTGCAATTAAAAAATAAATGTGACAGAGCAAGGAAACAAGAGGAACTTATTCGACAAAAAACTCCAATGATTCATATGTAATCTCGTATATCAGGCACATTGCCCTTACTGTAGCAAGACGTGCTACTCGGTCAAGCTTCTGTTGACATGTTTTGACAAAATTCCTTTTTCAGGTTGTTTGCTTGATCCTAGAGTGCACAAGATTAGAGCCCTGCTGTTTTATACATTGTATGAGCTCCTAATAAGAAACAGTGTCTGGTCCCTAGAGGACTTAAATTAAAACAGACCTGACAGAGAATAGGAGCAGCAATAAAAGCAAAGACAGAAGTTGAAGGGCATTGTTTTCAGAGAGTGCTCAAATGCTAGAAGCTTTCAAGGACTGGTTCTTTTAATCGTCAGGCAGAGGACAGTGGAATCTGGTGCAAACACCAGTTTTGGATGAGAGGCCAGGACAGCTGGGTTTGCTGCTGTGTAGACATCTCCTGGCTCGAAATGAGCCCAGGCATTTGTACCTCAGAGCTCCCCTCTGGCGTAGACATTGCTTGGAAATCACTGTGGAGCTCTGAGGTCACTGTTTCTTTTGAAAGCCTTTTTAAAAAATGAATGCACAAGGTTGAGTATGAATTTTTGTAACTGAAACTACGGATGGTGTATGGTGTTGGGTGGGAGTGAGATGCAACCTGCGCTGCAGGCTTGAAGCTATACTTGTAGCTCAGACAGCTTTCTTGAGAGGTTGAGTTTTCCGTTTTCTAACAAAGCTACAGAATTCACATCTAGAGTCACCATTGGAGATGAAAGAGTTTTGATTTAAAGGACAACATGAAACCAAAAATGCATCATGGATCCAACTGAGTATAGTATGTCTGGCTAGTTTAAGGGCCAGGTCCTGGCACCTTAATGGGATCAGATGGTTTGGGAAAAATGTTTGTACTGTTTACTGACTTTTGTGTGGGCCTTGAGTTGGAATGGTGATGCTTCCAGGAAATCTGCAGCTGTGTGCAAGGGGATGAATCACTAATTCAAGTCCAACATGGTGCTATGAAACCAACTGAAACAGTCCGTTTTCTCCTCTAGAAAAAAAAAGAAAATGTTGACTTGATGACTTGGGGAGAAAAGAAAAACAAAAAAGAAAATATATGTTAAAAAAAAAAAAGCAAGAAAGCTGGACCCACACCAACTCAGCCTTTATAAAATCTGGGGGTGGCCTCAACCTTGCTGCAAGACAAAGATGAACTGAGTAACTCCCTCTCCAGAGGGCCCTACCAGCACATATAATGATACCAACTGAACTACAGATGCTCTGTAGCAAGTAGCCCTTAAAGGACCTGGGAAGCTAGCCCACTGCCTTACAGAGCTATTACTTCCTGTACAAACATTATATTTACTATGGACATCCCTACTAGAGGCATTGCAGTTTCATCCTGGCTCACTGTGTACAATGCCTCCTGTTCCCCTTGCCATTCTTTTTGATTTTTGTGCTCTTCTCTTTAAGGGTCCTTGCTGTCCTCAGGAAAGAGAAAATCTGGGACATTGCTTCTTCAAAGCCCACTGCTGTCTACTGATCAGTGCAAAGCTGTACACACATATTGCCATTTGGCTATTATTGTCTGCTTTAGATGAGCAAAACCAGATTAGCTTTACTCCTACTAGAAACTTTAGACTTTGAGAAAGAAAGCATTCCCGCCTTTAGTCTAAAATTACAGTGAGTATGACTTCATACATTCATTGCAAAGCTATACTAAAACATTGCGCCTTTTTTAGCTGCTGCAAGGAACACCAAATAATAATGCAGCTTGCAAATTATAATCTTCAATACAGTAGTTGCTGGCTCAGGCAAAGCAAGCAAAGAGGGAGGGGGCAGAAAGCCCAAAAGGATTCTGGGTATTTTTTTCCTTTTACCTCATTAAGCTTTGCTTCCAATTACATTTTAATGATGCTTGATGTCTTCTGTATGCTAGCATTTACTGCAGTCTCTTTAAATTTAATCGTCTTGATAATGGGTTACTCTGACACTGCAAATTAGGGGCTGAAAGAAACCTTTTGCCACATCCAGAAAAAGCTGTATGTCCACTCCACAGCCTGTTGCTACTCAGCAGGAAGTAGCAGACTGGTATTGTAGTGATCCTTCTGCCTCATGGCTTCCTGCTTCCTAAATGGTGAAAGAGAATGAACAAATGACATATAGGAGAGGAAAAAAAAAAATACAAAGAGAGATAGAGATATTTCTGAAAGCTGTTTTCAACCAGCATGTTTGAAACCACATTTGGGGCATGAGACATCATTTTGCATCGTTCATTTTCTCCCATATTCACCACCCTCATTAGAAGCAATAATGCTTGGCTTTTTGCTGTAACTGGGAGCTAAGAGGAATTTACAGAATTATTTTTGAAGATAGTCTTACCTTTTCTAGCACCACTCATCCTCATACAACAGGCTTCTAGATAGTATCCATGCAAGCTGTAAACTCACAGCCTCATGTGGAAAGATGAAGAGGGTAAAATTAGAGGCTTATCACCCACATATTTTCACACTTGCTTGTGCTGTATTTTGGATACTGCTTTTTGCTCTATGACTTTCCATCATCAAAACATCTAATCACCTAGCAACCACTGGGTCAAAGCCCTCTCTAGGAGTTGAACATTTTCAAATACTTTTTTATTCTAGGAGCACAATAAATGGGAAAAAGTGTACAGGAAAAGAAAAGAACAGATACAAGGAGAAAGAACACTTGGAAAGGGGGAAAAAAACCCCAAGTGACACAAGTCATAAGCAATTTTGGTAGGATTTAGGTCAGGTCCAGGTTTTGCTGAGATCAACACTCTCTCCTTCCTTAAAATTTAAAATATTTATTGAAAAAGCAATTCTGAGCAAAACGTGTTTCAAAGGAGCTAGCTTTATAGATTTGGCTCTTAATTCAGAAATTGGTTGCATTCGGTTTCCTTTTGGTAACATCTCACTCTGCCAAATTATTATTATTTCACTAGAAAGTCACTGAACCTCTAAACCATGTGACATCTTTGAGTAGTTCAGTGGAATAAGTCCCTCTTCAATGACAGAGACAAGCGGTGAAACAGCAATTCATTTACACACCTTGTTTGCCATTAGAAAAATGAACCTACAGCTTCAGCTTGATCCCTACTTTCTGAGCATGCCTCATCTCGAAGTGTTCTTACAATGGTGCCAATAGACTCAAAAAAGGGAAAAGTAGGACAAAGATTCCAGTTTCTTTCCAGCTGTTATCTTTCCCTGCTGATCGAGCTCCATAGTGGAATAGTAGTAGTGAAATCATTCCCATTCTCCATCTTGCAACAGCATCTCTTCTGGAAAGAGTGAAATGTCACTGAGATGAGTACATGATTTTGGTTCAGAAGGTGGCAGGCTGGTGCAAACAATGCAGATACTTCTCATTATGTTTACAGAAAGTAACTAGTTCGCTTAATGGCTGTCCCATTAAAGACAATAATTAAATAGATTATGGAAGCTGAACTAATCTAACAGCCTCTATGACAATGACAAACATTTATGGTTTAAGTCTGATGGATCGCCTTTTTTTTTTTTAGTTTATTTTTCCCTTGTTTCTCCCTGTTGTCTTTTTTTTTTTTTTTTTTTCTGAGAGAATTGTTCTAGTATATCAAAGGCCATAATTTCAGTCAGATCTGAAGGTCATGGTGGGAGAGATTACTTCAGATGTCTCTGTAGCTACACCCTGTTTATATTTACATTATGGTTCTCAATTCATAGGTGATATTTCTAGTTGTGAGTTTTATAAATTCTAATCTCTATAAATTTGACCACATTGCTCACCTTATTTTTCTTAAACTGGGAAAAGGTGTCTGATGTATCATCCTTCCAGGCACACCCTCCACCCCCTGCCCTGCTTCTTTGAAGAACCATGAAAGCACAATGGGTTGATTGTGAATAAAAATATGCTCATGAAAGTGTTTGAAATTTCTAAAATTAGTATGAATTTTTTTCTGAAAATTGGCAATTTTTCAAGTGGCTTCATCCCTCCCTAAACTTTTCTAACACGTAATTTTTACCTCTATTTTTTTTCCTTCCAATACATCTCTTTTGCGCTGAAATAAATTTAGAAAGTAAAAAAATAAAAGGCATCCAAAACTCACAAACCGATTTTAACCTTATAAATTAACTTGAAAGGATATAATATCCATTACTGCCAAGATGTCTCTCTTAGAAGCAAGCACTACTATTTTGGGGAAGCAGAATGTGCGGAAAGAAAATCCTTGCTATTCTTAGTCCTAAAATAACCCTTTATATATTTTTTATTTATTGTGAGTTTTTTTCAAGGCATTGCTTTTGTTTGTTTTTAAGGACCTGATTTAGGTTAAGAACAGCATAAAAAACCAATCAATAACTCAAGGAAAATGTCTCACTTCAAACAACGCTTAGCCTAACACATCTCCATTTGTTCAGCTTCCTTTCCATTTCAGTGCTATTGTAATGGGGTCTCCTCCCCTTTGCTCTAAAATAATCCCCTTACATCTTTAGAATCAATTTCTTAAAGGCCCCAGATGCCATCCTGTTGCTTCTCCAAAACCCTTGGAAATAGACTGGAAACCAGAGAGGGTCAAGTCCTCTCTCTAGAGGTTTCAAACACCCACTGATTTAAGTGGGCATTTGCTTTATTGAGAAAGACTACTCTCTTCAGCACATTTGTATTTCTGCATCAGTGCTACAGCAAGCACTTGCACGAATGCATAAAATAAAATAAAATAAAATAAAATAAAATAAAATAAAATAAAATAAAATAAAATAAAATAAAATAAAATAAAATAAAATAAAATAAAATGATAAATGGAGTATTGTGTCAAGCTCCAAGGCCCTGGATCTTCCCTATAAGGAAGACAATCTGTTGGAGCAAGTTCAGAGGAGAGTCACTAAGTTGATCAGAGGTCTGGATTATCTCTCCTGTGAACATAGGCTGGGAGAGTTGGGGTTGCTCGGCCTGGAGAAGACTCCAGGGAGACCTTATAGCTTCTTTGAGTACCTAAAGGGGTACAAGAGAGGTGAAGAGAGACTTTTCAGGCTGTCATGTAGAGATAGGACAAGGGACAGTGTCTTTTAGCTGAAGGAAAGTGGATTTAAATTAGATATAAGAAGAAATTTTTTACTCTGACGGTGATGGTGACTATGAAGGACTAGAACAAGTTGCCCAGAGAAGCTGTGGATGCCCCATCCCTGGAAGTGTTCAAGCTGGGTGGGGCTGTGAGCAACCTGCTCTAGTGAAAGTGTCTCTGCCCATGGCAGAGTTGCTGGAACTAATGATCTCTGTGGGCCCTTCCAACAAAAACCATTCAAGGATTCTCTGATTCTGTAACCTTTCTCTTCTGCTTCCAAGTGAAAAGTTACCCCTGGGTTACTTTTCTGGCTTTAGATGAACATGACTCTAATGAATGCAGCTTTTACTTGTGCTAGGATCAACATTGATATATCCAAGAAAAGTCTAGCTGAATCCATGACAGTTTTGCTTTTACATCAGCTACAGTATTTGTGCTTACTTGTGCTATACATTGCTATTTTGCAAAACACAACTACCTCCTCCTGTTCACAAGTGGGGAAGTTAAGAGATTTGCCAAAATGCATTAAAAAAATCTGTGGCAAAATTATGACTAAATCTCCATCCTCTATTTTTGTCTTTTTCCTCTGAGGTTTCCTAGGTGATAAACTGATGTCCTATCACCTGTTGATCTAAGGCCCACATTTTCTTAATTGTCATATGGATTCCTATTCCAGTCTAAAAAAAATAAATAACTAATGAGGAAAAAGGATTCTTTCTACAGATTCTCACTACCTTGAGTCTCCTTTTCCTCTCTGCCAGCCCATTTATCATTCAGGGGACATAAATAATTGAAAAGAATAGTACATAAAATTAATTGTAGAAAACACAGCCTTTTAAATTCTCATCTGCATTAAAAAATAAAACAGGAATGCTTGAGCACTCCATTTTGTAAAGTCACTTCCAGCAGACTTTCTGCATCTGCATAGAATTAGCCGCAAGACTTAGCAGCACCACTCATCCTGTGAAGATGTTCTTATCTGGCACCCATAGATCTATATCATAGGAAAGCATTAATTGAATATTTATTGATGAACACCAGAGAGAGGCGAGAAAGAGAGGCTGACTGGGGATGGAAGAAGACAGAAAACGGGGGAAGTGAGGCTGCAAAAGTGGGAAGAGAAAGCCTGTACAGCTTTTCAGGACATACTGAAATACTGTATGTTTTAGGACATAGAGGCATACATTTCAGGACAACTAAAATTGTATGGCTTTAAAAAGGCCTAGAAGAGAAAGGCAACAATATTTTGTAGCATTGCTCTCAGCATATCCAGACAGAATGAATTTGTTCAGTGCACTCAGTTACCATGATCACTTCCAAAGGCAACTTCTGCCATCTGCCCTCTACACAAGGAGTCAGCAGAGGCAGTAAACAAGCCCACCAGAGGATCAGGCTGAATTCTGAACATCCTGTTCTACCCAGATTTCCCAAGGAAACAGGCTTTACAGAGGCATGCTATGTTTATTACCTGTCTCCTTCTCCCATTCTTCCTTTGTCAATATTTCTTATAGCAACTGAGCAATTTTAACCAAATTTGACAGAGTGAGAGAAAGAAAATTCTTCAGGACAAAAAAAAAAAGACATTACTTTCCATAGATGTTTATGAGACTAGACAGCTGATTGAGGGAGAGCTTTGTAAACCTCTTTTGAGAGAAAACTGAAGTATGTTCACCTCTTTGTATTAGACATTGGAGAATCTACAAAAACAATATGATGAGAGAAAGGAGGACGATTGGGTAACATGGGAAACTGGGCCCCATTCCTTCTGCTGCGCAAAGACGCTATTTTCATCATTAGCGCATAAATGACTCTCACACTTAAATAAAGACACATAACTGATGTCTGCCAAAAATTCTCTGACCTCTCTTTTCTGCTTCTACCACTCAAGGGAGAAACCTGTGTTGAGAGCAAAATATTTTCCCTGAGGATTTTACGGCAAGTGTTTCTTGTGGGCTGCTCTAGATCGCAGGCTGATGAAAAGTAGCTGGAACAAAATGCTCTCATGATCTTGGAATGTGTAACTGAGGGATATTGGTCTGGAGGAGAGCAGCACTAGAGGTGGCTGAGCCCAACCACACAAATGCCACTTGGGAACAAAACTAGAACGAGGACATTGTGAAGTAATGTACACCAAAGATGGGTTATTGCATGGAATGATGTTGTGGCATTAAAGATAAGGAAAAATGCAGGCTGAATACTTGCAGAAAGACTCGTGGAAACAAGATGTTGCAGTAGGCTTCTGAGAGAAGAGGTGAAGGCTACCTGAGGTATTAAAAACCAAGACAAATAAAACACTAGAAAAGACACATCAGGAAATACACTCACTCTGTCCTGACTTCACTATACCTGTCCTAGTGACTTTCTAACTGTTGGTTAAGAAACCTAGCTTCTTCCTTCCCCGCCCATTTTTGTTTTGTTTTGTGTTTTTTTTGGAAAAGCTCCCAAACTTTCTTTCAGAAGACATTGAGATTCTTAACTCACATGCTGCTATTGACAGAAAACCTCAGGTATGTTTACACCTTGACTGGGAGTCAGATAATCCTGACAAAAACATTGCAGAGATGCGGCAGCTTTGCTCTCGCCAGCAAACTCACTGATATGTGGCCCAAGAGTGTGTGTGCACCACTGTTGTGCTTCTCTTAAATCTTTGTTTTTATAGTGGAGGCATAGCAAAAAAGACAGATGATGCCAACTCCAGCATGGGAGGTACATGCCTACCCTTCTCCTCTCAACAAATCGCCTTGGGGTCCTCTCTGCTCATGAGCCTCTGATAAAAGGAGTAGTCTCTCTCCCCGTTGTTGTCCATGGGTCCACTTTTGCTCAAAAATTCCTAAGAGTTGCTAGGAGGAAAGATGGTCCAGTGGTTAAGGGCTAACTGAAGGCTCAAGAGATGTGGTTTTAATTCCCTCTGTGGTTTCAGGCAAGACACTTAGCCCAACATCCACATAGCAAAATGTCAAAACACTGCATTTCAATGCAGTCAGAGACAAAGTGCTTCTTGATGGAAATGCCAAAGGAAAAAACAAAACTTTTGTGTTTGGAAATTGGGCTTTTCTTTTCAAATTGCCTTTGTTAAATTAAAAAAAAAATAAAATAAAAAAGCAGGGCAAAAATGGGGGCAATTAAGAAAAAAATCCAAAACCAATAATTGCATAAACTTCCATCTTCTGCTCTATATGAAGCAAGGCAAGGACAAAGCATTTCATGAAAGAGATTGCATCTTTTTCTTTTTTCACCCCAGAAGTTGTACATTTTGATTCAGCTCAATCCAAAAGTGGGATTCTCCCTCCAAACTGTAATCCTGCTGTGACCAACCAGCAAAATATCCAAGCTCCAACTTTGAAAGTATAAAGAAAATTGAGGAGAACAAAGAGAAGAGTTGACAGTGAGACAATTTCAAGTTGCTTCTTGTTTTGCAATTGGTTTTGTGGTGTTTTTGTTTGTAGGGTTTTTTGTCCCCGTAATAGATAAACAAAAGTAAGCCAGGAAGACAAATCTAATAGGGGCGAGAGTCTCTTTGAACATATGTTCTTGACACAGAGCTTTCGGAAAAAAAATTGGCTATCAGCCAGTTTCTCTGCTTAAGACTGATGTGACAACTAATTAACTGAAATGGGGAATATGTCTTTAATACATCCGTTATGTATGTATAAGTTCCCGTGTTTGTTTATCTGTTCATTTTTTCTCCCTCTTTTTCTGTCCACCAGACCACTTGCATTAGACACTTTTAAAACACATTGCCTGGTAAGATTTTGATCGCAACTTTCCTGTGGTGTTGGAAGAACTCTGTGAGGGCATTCGACATTTCATCCACAAAGCATTTAAAGGAAGAGAGAGCGAAAGACAGAAAGGAGGACAGAAAGAGAGAACTAAGGAATTCAGAGGGATGCATTATTCAGCACGCTTGGAAATAACCCTTTTCACTAGCTCCACTAAGCCCAAATGCCCTGGAGGTTTTCACTATCTATCTTTTTCCAATGCAGCTCAGAAAAAAAGCTCACATCTGTCAAGATCACAGTTTCAAGAGTCCCAATTTATTCAGCTGAATGGGATAAAAGCGCCTGTTGGAAAAAGATTTGAAAGGGGGGGTGGGGGAGGGAGACTGTCCAGTTCCTACATCTATCTTTCTAACTGTGTGCATGTGTATAAAACACACTAATTCAAATATACACATAGGCAAAGCTGCCTGCACTTCTTCCAGCACAGGACTGTTTGTCTAACTTCACGTAGGGCAGTTCTGCAAATCTCACATCTGTCAAGAGCTGGGCAGATTTACACGCATTGACCTATAGATATGCAACCTAAGCACATATGGGTATGGTATAAGAAGATATAGATATATGCAGGAGGCTGTGAGTTTGAGGAGAAGGGAATATAAAGGAAAAGCTTAAAAATCTTGTTGACTTTTTTTAATCTCTGCCCTTCTTGATCTGCTAAATGCTGTCACAAAAACATTTATTAATATGCAAATTCTAAGTAGCAATCTGGAGCCAGTCAGGTTGCGCTAATTTGCACATTAATATCCCTCTTCTGGTTTGCCTTTGCTCTCCAGCGGAGGAGACAGAGGAATCTCGTGCCGTATCTTTTTAAAAGGCTGCCACGGCGGTGGTCCAAAGTTTCATTTGAAATGCTGATGCACATTTGAAGAGGAGTAATACAAACAGCATCTAACTCAGATGCAGAGAACAGGGCAGAGAAGGAATTAAGTGGGTATAAGAGAAATCCCTGCCAGATGCTTTGCCCCCGAATCCCATAATTGTACCATAATTGCAGGCTGCAAAGAAGGCAGTGCCATAATGAAACTGGTCTCAGAAACTGGCTTTGGAGTTCTGATTGTTTTCTCCTATGGACTGATTCATGCTTTCTATGGTCTGGTTTTGTTCTGAGTTGTATTTCCCTGTAGTTCACAGATTGAGGGGAGGGAGAGGTAGAGGGAAGTGGGAGAAAGTGGGATTGTTTGGGAAGGAGAGGTGAGGGGAGAGGGGAGGGGGAGGACATAGTAGACTCAGAATATCGAAAGAGAGCTGATTCTTCTTAAAGTACTTAACTTAGGAATCACCTTGCTTCTAGACACAGGTATGAAGTCCTGCTAAGTCCAAAAGATAAGGAGAAGCCAAGAAAGGTGTACCAAGTTCTCCAGGCTGCAAAGAGCTCCTCTCAGAGAATGCCTTAGCCTAAACTTGCTGCCAGACTCCTGACGCTACCTAGCAGAATGTTTTCGCCTTTTTCCTAGGCCTTTATTTAAGGATTTACTTATGGTCAGTTCTGGAGAAGAAACTGCTGGACCAGATGGAGTTTTGGCCTGAGTTAGTGAAGCTCACCTTAGAGGTGGGGTTTTGCTTAGGTGAATAAATATATGGCAAAGCCTGTAAGTAATCATGAGAGCTGTACACTAAAGCAATAAAATGGCTGGTCTGGTACTTATGGGTACATTCCTGCAACTTGCTTAGATATGCTTCTAAATATCGTGTATTCCTTTTTTTGGAGAAGTTGAGGCTGGAGAATAAAGTCTTCAATTAGTTAATTTACTTTATTAAGACACCTGAATGCTTTAGACTGTCAGTGCTGGGAAACGTTTAGCAAAAAAAAGGATAAAATTTTACAGAGGAACTGAAACACTGAAGCAATAGACTGGATAGATTCTGTAATGGTCTTTCAGGCCTTCCAATCTTTCATCAGACTGGGAGATTAAATAAATATATTCTTATATATTCAGTCCTAAAGCAACGGATTTTCGTTTTGTGTGATGAAAACCTAGTCAGGCATTCCTAGTATAACCGAAATTGATTGAGATCTCCATACCCTGCGCTTATTTCTCTAGAGACTGGGTTGAGACCTTCAGCTTGCTCTTATCATTTGATAGCAGCCACTTTTGCTCCTGACTGCCCTAAGTCAAATGTAGTCCAGAGACCCTGAGGTGAAAAGATCCCTTTCAGCCAGCTTGATCAATAGCCTAAGTCTGTTTTGAGCAATTGTCAGGCAGATTTGCCAGCGAGGTCACCAAGTATACTTACCCAGAGTTTCATTCATGGTGTTGTTTGTAAAGCTCATGATATTTTATTCACACACTGCAAAAAGTAAGATTTCTTTTTCAGACTGAAGCCATGAAGTCCCTGTTGGTATAGGTTCTTCAGTTCCCATTAACAATTTTAATTCTCTGGTAAACTGCTGTAATATTATATGCCTTTACTTTACACATACGCTTAAAGATACAAACGAGAGGTGAAGAAATGGATCTACTCATCTCATTTATAAATGCATGGCAGAGATAATGAGGATGTAACACATCTTATCTAATTTTAGCTACCTTAAACACAAAGTATCTACTTTAACCTAGTTGTCCGTAGTCCTCCTGGTTTAAATAAGGAAAAACATCTCTCTTGGAAGAGATTTAACCCATTCTGAGACAGTTACCTGCAATACATTTTAGAATGGAGGCACATTTCTCATCACTATCTGTGGAAGAACCAGAAAATCTACTTTGGATTACGTACATTGTTTTGAGCAGTCTGAAGTCCAATGATGTGATCATCCCTCCTTCCAGGCAATAAAATGCCTGTGATCTTATTCTGCCTTTAGGCTCATAAGGACCTGCACCTTGTGCCAACATTTATCCTAATGCAGTCAATGTACAAATACTAGCAAAAATGAAGGATGTTGCTTTCTTAGCACTATGAAAAAAAGCATGGAGAGAAAAGTACAGGATTGACTATTGCTATCACAGGGGCAAATGCAGAGATGATTAGAGAGGGAGATGTCTTTTGGTGAAAGCTGGACCTACTGACAACAATCAGAGACAAGCAGGGGAAGGTGCAAGGTCAACCTGTAGATCACTGGAAACTAAGCACTTCCAATCCATTAATTAATTACACAGCTGGAAAGAGGGGACTGTAAAAAAAGGTGAACACAATGACATTGCTGACAACAGGAGCCCTCTATTTATCAGTCATAATGAGCTTCTTCTGCCCCCCTGCATCCTCCCTCCCCCAGTGCTACAGCTGCACTGATGTGACTGAGCACTTGGGCTCCCCTCTCACTCCCCAGCCAGTCCCCTCCTTGCCAACATGAAGGTGACTCAGTTTTTCATGTCAATTGGGGTATCAGTCTTTACCAGGCTTCTGGAAGAGTAAACACCACTCCACCGATGCAACACATCTGCCTGCTCTTTTCTTGAGATCTTTTGCCCAACAACTCCTCCTCCCCTCTTGACATCTTGTGCAATAAGCCCCTGGCTGGAATTGAAGGTGCCACCACCTGCTCTGAATACTTGAAGCTAATGAAGTGAGAAGACAAGCACATTGAAAGCAAGAGCTGGTTTTTTTTTTCCCCTGAAGTGGTACAGATTTAAAACACTTGTTGCAGGAGATGCTGAGGAAACTGACAAAGTTAAGAAAAGTTCAGAAAAACAGACGAAACAAATCCACAGGCCAATCGGCATCTACTAAGCCAAATAACTTCAGAATAGAAAGACCTTACAACATTAATGTCAGGGAAAAACTCTCTGCCCACTCTTCTGTCTCCAGTCACTGCAACTGTTTTTAAAAACAGACTACCAGGATAGATCTCACCTTAATCAGATCTACCTTTAAGCTAGCAGGCTACAAACCAACATCTATTGCATGCGAGCAACTATTTAAACCTGAGATAACACCAGCATTTGTTCAGACCCAAAATTTTCTTTCTAGACTTGCCTATCAGAATCCTCCACAGTGCCTTATTGCTGGAAAACAGCCTTACTATACATAGGGAAACTGAGGCAGAGTTAAATGATGCACAAAGGTAGGAAAACCTTCTTTTTTTTAAGGCAGGACTGAGAATACATCACTTTCTGAAAAGTGTGAGCCTTTTAGTTAACACAATCTCTCTCTTCCACTGCCAACTTATTTGGTAATTTGGAGTTCTTGTCTAACAGGACTGAGTATTTTCAGGAGGAGAGTTGCAAACTCCTGAGCGTCACCCCTTAAGAACAAGAGAGTGGAAAGGTGTGAACTTGTCATTTGGGAGAGTGGAGCTGGGGTGCAGATGACACAACTTTAATAGTCATTTCTCATTTGCAAAGGCTAAGAAAAGGAACAATGCCTATTACTGTCTCCTCCTTTACTCCACGCTAATGGATGCCTCTGAACTAGCAGAAGTCATTCCCATTAAATTCCTGCATTATCAGGCCATTACTTGACAGAGCAAAGATTAATCGCAAACTTTCTGGGGACCATTTATTCCATTTGCCAATCTATCTCTCCCCGTTACGCTGCTTTGGTTGTGTTGTCAATTTTTCAAGTGCCAAGGAGTTTGGACCGATCCAGTTCTCTGTCCGTCCATCTGTCACACACCTGTCAATCTGGTTCGATCTGAATGCGCTGTTTGCTCTGAGAAAGTCAGAGGGGGAGAGAAGGTGGGTGGGATGCTGAATAGTGTAGGAGGCAGAAGGCCTGCATTTGAAAAATAAACAGAAAGAGATTAGCAGGCTGTATTAAATAAGAGAATGGAGGATTCAGAGAAAACATAGAGGTAAGAGGGAAAATTTAACAACATAAATTTAACATCTCCCCCAGTGCTGCAGACTGACTCATACTGTTAGTCTGAGAAACTATGAATGGGTTACCTCAAAACACCTGTGGATTTATGATTATAGTGCATTTTATTGTTCTACTTGGTGGAGGGCAATGTGTGAAATGGATTGAATGAGAGAACAAATCTTTTAAGAAAATAAACTTTTAACTCAGTGGTCTAAGTCATTATTCAACATCTTCAGAGCTTAGCACCAGGAGTGCTCAGGAAATGCAGCAGAGGGAAAGTGAATTGTACAAACACTTGAGAGAGGAGTTAATTACCCCTCCTGATTTCCTTTTAATTGGTATGCATTAAGGCAGTGAGTTTATTCACTGTTAGTTTGGTTTTGAAGAAGACGACCTTTCTTTCCTAGGCTGTTCCACTTCACCATCACGGTATTTGTCCCGTGACTAAAAGGTATTCTTATCTCACTGGTGGATATCACAGAAGATACTGCTGTTCAGCTCGGCTCAGAAATTATGTCCTGTGCTTTTCCATGCAGTTTGTACAGATTTGTGACTTGGAAATGGTCTTGGTTCTGAATTACAGTCAGGGTAAAATCCATCTATGTTCAGGAGTAATTTAATAAGACACAATGGCCCAGATCCTTCCACGTAACTTCAAGTATTTTACTAAGAGTGCAGCCATCCTGAGCTGTCATTGTAGTCAATGGAGAAAAAATAAACAATTCACATATTAAGTGATTATATTCCCCCTGAAAGTTAAACCCTCCCCACCTTTTACAGGCTATAGTTATTAAGCAACCAGTATGAGTTTCTCAGGTAGTTGTCTAAAGCTAGATAGGTTGAGACTAAGCCACAAGTCTGTTTGGTATCCATCTTTAGCTCAAATAATCCTGATCTCCAGAAGACAGGAAATCCTAGAGTTCAAAGGCTGCTGCATCAGTTTTAATATTCAAGAGTCTCTTGACACCCTTTTTCACTCCTCTTTCATATCAAATTTTCAAGGAAGAATGTGGCAATGATTATCTTGCTTCTCTTACCCCATAGTAGGTAACCAGACTTTGCAAACAGCTTGATTCCATTCCAAATTTGTCTTACTCGTGTCTTCCTTAGGGCCCTTGTCCTAGAAAACTGGGGACAGCTCCCTTAAAAGGGGCATCCTTATAGATCAGATATTCATCTAGGATTGTTGGTTAACATGACAAAAAAGTAAGCCCTAAATTTTGCAGAGACATCAAGTAGCTAACAAACTCTAAGGAAAGATGACAAAAAATTACAGTCATCTAAAGGCAAGTTCAAAAATTTTATGTTTTACTCCTATAAATGATGTCTGAAAACAAAGATGATGATAAATTCCTGCTCCTTTACGAAGACACAGTAGAGCACCAGGGATGAGGGACAATGATTTTTATGTAATGTTTGTGGGTTTAAGTTTTCCTCTTTCTTTTTCTGCATGTAGTAGTGTAGAAGACAAATTCTGATTTTTGAAATGCCTAATAGCAAATGACCTCCGTGGAGTTTATACTTGTGAAGATCACCCTTCAGAATTAGCCTTTAAGCATCTTTACCTCTTCCTTTTTGCTTTTCCTCCATATTTGAAACTGAAGGTAAAAAATAAGGTGAAGTGGAATGATGTTCTCAGACAAGTTTGAAAAATCAGACCCGCCAGCTTTATCCATTGCTGTGGAGTGCCATGTCCACTTTCATCAGCCCACATTAGAGGTTTCTCATCTTAAGTCTGTTCAGTCAGAGGAAACCAATGCAGGCAGATGGAATAGGACAGTTGTCTGGCATCTGGAGGGTCATATTGGAACAATCCTTCCAGCAAAGACTCAGTGGAAATGGAAAATAAAATAAATAAATTAAAAATAGTTCCTTTTTCATCTCCGCTAAAAACTGTCCTTCTCACCTTTCATCACTCCTTTCATGAAATGTTGGAGAACAGTGTCTCTCTTTCTGTAGTCTTGCATTATAAAGCTTTTTTTTGTAAAATGGATGAAAGTTCAAACGATCTTGGAATATTTCACCCTTGTTAGGAAGCTACTTCTTTGAATCCAGATTAAAATGACTGGTGGAGCCTATGGGAATATTGGGGTGGCCTGTTTTGAGTAAAATGGAAAAGAAGTTTCTAATGGGGAGCTCTCAAGTCATCTCTACTTCTAACCATTCATACCACTTTCCACTCTTATCAAAGCTCTAGGAAGAGCAGATATTCACAGTGTTAAAGAATGTGGCTAACTGGAGAAATGTAGCCTGTTGAGAACTCCAGCCTCCAAACCCCATCATCTCAAACCATTAATCAAAAAAGTACATGCTTGGGTAGGATATTTAGGAAAGCAAAAACTGACACAGTAACAAAATCTTCTTCAGAAATACCCCCAGCAATATTCTTAGTGTCAAATGAAGGCAAAACTTGTACAACTACCTCCTGTCAGGTTCTCCTTCTCTCCATCCAGGCACCATGAAAGATCCTGGAAGAAACTCTCCGAACATACCATGGCATCAGGGCTACCTGTCACTGTTTATTTTCAACTCTTTCCCTGGATATAGCTCCCCTCTCTCTTTTACCGTTTAAGGGCTGGATTAGGGTTTTGTTTGTTTGTGTGTATGTGTCCAATGAATCATTCTTCTGATCTTCATGATCTCCCCTTAACAGTCGCTCCTCCCTTCCACTCAAAACTGAAGTATTGTGACTCTTGGGTTTCTTTTTAAGTATTCACTTCAATTCCGATCTTTTCTACTTTTGTTTCTAAAGTAGAAGCATTTTGCCATTGTTGAACTTAAGTTTGTTATCATTTTAAGTACTTTTTCAGAAGAAATGGCGTAACTGAACTTTAAAGCAATGCAATAGTGGAAGCTGCATATTTCTCCATGCTGAATAGGGAAAAAGACTATGAGAGGGCTGCAATATTCATCAACAGTTTAGGACACGATTGGACTTTGACTCCTCTAACCCAGTAATAACAAAAAGTTAGGATTCAAAAGCTACCTCACAGCTGAAACACCAAATGCTGCATTATTATTGCACACACAGGAATAGTTAGTGGCAAAAGGTGTGTAGTTCCCTGCTCTCATGACAAAGCTGACTCATGGCACATTTGCATTGTTCTGGTCAATACAATGCCAAAGATAAACTTGATTTCTGAGAAAATAGATATCCACACAACAGATATCCTAGTGGGTAGCAATCCTTTATTTGCTTAGATCAGCTAGAAAAACTGATGCAAACTCAAGCTCCCTGTATTGCTCCATGATTTAGACTTTCCATGTGCAGCATTTCAGGCAATAAGAAACAGCATCGTAAGCTGTCTCTCAGTTGTACCTCACAGTCTCTGGCTTCATTTCAGTGCCAAGCCAGCGTCATTGAAAACAGAGGTCAACAACTGATTGTGCAGGTGCCAAAGATGGCAGAGAGTAAGCCAGAAGACTGGGGAGACGTGGCTTTTTGAAAGACACATTTGTGAGAGACAGGTGCCTCACACAGAAGCAAGATATTGCTGTTCAGCTGCCTGTGTCTTTCACTAGCATTCTCCTGGCTCCCATTGGGTTTCTACCTGTAGATGTAACCTCTAATTTTGGAAATAAAATGCCTTACACTGAAAAAAAAAAAAAAAAGAGTGCATCAACATGCCGCTATTTAATGGTTGCTGATTCCATAGTTTAATTCATTATTGAAGTTTCACCTTGCTCTGAAACAATTAGGAGCGTTCATATGATCAGTTACCAAGTCTCAATTGGGAGGTAACAATTTATGGCTGAGAAGCTGGAGGTGACAACTTCTGAAAGTGCCTTTCAATTGCATCTCCCCTCAGTTGTGATAATTGTAATGATGTAAATAAATATTTAGGGGAAAAAAAAGTTAAGGAAGAGTGATTTTCACAAAAAGTACAACTGATGGTGCATGTTGATGTAGTTTATGTATGTGTGATGCACATAGTGTATGCTGCATTATATAGCACATAATAAATACTTGTGTGTGTTTCCAGAGAAGAAAAGGACTGATAGAGAAATCTAAATTAAGTCCAATTCTCTTTGAAGAGGTATGGTGTGATATAAAAATATTTGTAATCTATCACCACAGGCTTGCATGAAGTACTCAAGAAAGATGCCCTATGAAGACAAAAAAATCAGTGAGAAAGGGATGAGCAATTACACTAACAAGTGCCATAATGTGAACACACGCTGCCTCCATCCTTTCAGCTCAGGAGAGAGTAAAATGTGCTTTAGGATGGCACCAATAACCTTGCCCAGCCATTCTCCTGTGCTGCGCTCCCACTGGAAACATTAGAATAGGTTCCAGCAGGGTGGGGATGAGCAAAGGGGGAGCAAGTTGCTCGTCTTCAGCGATACGCTGTTTATCCAGCTTAGCCATAAAGCAACGTAAATCAAGCATGTCATCCTACCTAATTGCATGTTCATATAGGACTTAATTGGTAATATTCCTGCAACCCAGCTCCTCAACCTTCATGTTGCATTGAGTTCCTCTCAGAGACTAATGAGCTTTATACAACAACAAACATTTAGGTCTGTTGTTCTAATTCATTAACATAATGGGCAATACAATGAGCAGTTATGATAATAAACACTAATAAGAGGTACTAGCGACACTTATTCCTAGCAATGCCAGGGTTGTATGGTGTGTTAGTACAGTGGCAATAGTGTGATAAGAACAGGGAACAGCCTTTCATGTCTTCTCTCTCAGTAGCTACCCAGAGTACCAGTTCCATGTCTGCCAGCTGAAAGTGACAGTGCTATATAAATAATTGCTATTGTGGTGAAACTGGACCAAAGCATCACAAATACATATTTTATTTTTTGTTTTTATAGTGAAAGGAATTGAGATAGGAATAGAGAAGACAAGGGACACAATCTTTTAAGTAGTTTTGTAAAGTACACCAGCCCAACACAACAACTATAGATTTGAATGATGCCAGAAGAATTTTAAGCTGTTCTCCTGTTTGTAAAAGCATTTTAGTATATGCAAGAAAATGAAATACTAACAGCACAGAAATGTCTTATGTGGGTTTTTTTCTCGTCACTTGAATCAGTCATTTATGACTACAATTATTTCACCATGATCAGCTGACATTAATTAACCACTGGGATCATCTGGTCCCAAAATGCACATGCATACTTGCAGAAGCTTTTCTGAGCCTTCACTGAGCATCATACTGGTTCTTTGCAGCTTAGTCCAGTCTTATGCTAGTCCCTTTTGGACTTTGGAATACATATAGAACACCATATTGCCATGAGAAAAGCTCACTCCCCTTTTTATTTCTCAGACAGATAAAAACAGGTAATAAGGAGGACTTTGCTGTAAAGTGTTGTACCTAATACTGATAAACTTCAGCAAAAACCCAGTGCTTTGTTACACTTTAAGTAATGATCTAAACAATTTCAGATATTTCATTATCTGATCTCTTCAAAATTTATCTCTGTCCTTTTCCTCCTTTTTGAATTATTGGAGAAAATGCTTTAACCTAGTTAGGATGGCATGGATGCATCGCAGGTAGGACAGACCTAAAGAATTACATTTTGCTCTTTATCATGTCAAACTAAATACCTTAACAGTTGTGTGCTTGGGAAGCAAGGTATTTTTTACCTTTTAACTCAATTCCTGAAAATGGTATCTCATTTACAGGACAGGTTTTTTCTCCTCCTTTGCTCTTCTTAGAAGAGAAACCTTTCATTTCTACAACCGTACTCAGGTTCTCTGTGACAGACATTCCAAGAGCAAAGAAATATAAGACTACAAAAATATATGATTTCTGAAATTTATGCCGAGAACTTTATCGCAATGGAAATATTTTTTTTCTAATTGAAGTCTATGCTGCTGTTATGACACTAATTCAATTATTCCTTATATTACATTCATCATAATTTTATCCTCCTGTAAAAGAAAAGTCACTTGTTTCCTTGACTTAGATAGAATTGATTAAAGGGGTGAATCTGCACTCTAATAGCATCTTTTTGCAATTAATCATAAGAGCAGTATTAAAAAAAAAATCATAGAATAATTTAGGTTAGAAAAGACCCTTAATATCATCGAGTCTAACCATTAACAATAAAATAAAGAAGAATAAAACCATGTGGAGTAAATATTAAATATCTTGAAGGCTTATAACAAAAGATTATTCAAGAAACCACCTGACAGTTTATCATCATATTCTCGAGAAGCTGGATTCCTCTTTGGAACGGTTTCAGCCAGAAATATACTGGAGAAGGCTGAAAAACTTTTTGCTGCATAAAACAGGAAACCCTTTCAAACAAGTTGCAAATCACTATCAAAGATTTCTGTATGATGCTTAGAAACTGTGATAGGCAGTGCATGGTATAAAAAATGTCTTATGCTAGAGGTGCATCATCTTTTATAACTCTGCCATTCCTCATGGACTCTACATATCTGGAGTCTGTAAAATGACTCAGGTTTTCCACATGCTTCCTGCCAATAAACCGTGTTTCTATACAGGCAATGACTTTAACTATAGTGGGAGTTAATATCTGTAAGGACATGAATTGACCACTCTGTTGACAGTCTCAGATATTTATCTTCTGTGCCTGTGACTCATGCATAGTGCAATTTCACCCATATGTTTGGCCATGAAATTCCCTCCTAGAGCAACAAAATGCCATAGGTACAGTTATTTTTCGCATAAAATCACCAATGACTCTCTTGATATGAACCTCTCTGGGGAGAAACAAACCGAGGAGGTTGGTTTCTTCTCTTACAAGATTCAGAAAAGACAGAGTGTCTCATCTAAATTATTCAGATTTTAAGCCTAGCCTTTAAGCTAGTCATTCAAGGCAACACTCTAATCAATAAAGCATGATCTATACCTCCATGGAAAACATTAATTCCTAAAATTCATCCTAAAACTGATGATATCTCAGAAATGCAGACAATTTTTGGTACACAGCTTTCTTGGCCTCTTTAGTAAGGAGAAAACCCAGCTTAGTTTTACAGGAAGATAAGAAAGGCACCTACAGCAATGCTGAATCTCTCTCTTTCATTTCACTACATACCTTGTAGGAAAAAACCTTTTCAGGTCAGGAGACACCTTTTATTGTGGTTTCAACAACATCAAATACATAATTTGCATGCAAACCCTCTAATAGCCACTGTCATTGAACCAGACCATCACAGACATGGAGACTCATCGATACCACCCATTCACAAAATCTGCTCATCTTTCTTGGACTGTGATCCGCAGCAGCTGATGAGAGGTCACGCCTGCCATGGAGTGGATCTTTCCCCAATCCTCTGTCAATGTTTTTTACTGTCCTGAAGTAGAAGCAAAGCTGTGATTCAAGGAGAGACTTTATTTCGATTAATGGGGTATGAGGATGGGGAAAGATATGTTCATTTGTAGAACTGGGAACTCTGAGGGGTACCTTTGCCTCAGGATAAATGTTAGAGACACAAATGTGTCTGCCATGCTTCCCTCCCCTCAATAAAAACATGCATCATTTTTCTTCCTTTCAGATCTTCCTCCTTCTCATACCAGATGCTTTTACAAATTTTACCCCTTCCTATCAAAGCAAATGACTAATGGAGTTTGGTCTTGGAGAAAGAAGTGTAGGGAGAGAAGTTGATTGTTTTAGAGAGGAAAATTATTCTCTGCTTTCTCCTGTCACAGCCCTTTGTTTTCCACCTGGAAAAAATACATTAAACTTGAAGGAAATAATATGAAATAATATTATTTTCAAAAAAATAAGAAGATGAGAACAGAACTCATTGGAAACTTTGAATTCCACCTTTGACAATCTCACTTTCCATTTATCTACAGCTTGACTGTGAAAGATGTATTGGTGGCAGCTCACTTAATGATTTTAGAGCTAGTACTGCTGGTGCCCCAAGCCAATTTGCCATTAAACAGCAGCGACTTGGAGCCTTTCCACTGTACAGTCTAATTTCTGGAAGGAGAGGAGATGGGAATTGGTTTCTCTGTGTGCAATGAAAAGTTGATTCTCACCAGTAAAGATTAGAAATCTTAACAGATCTGCAGTTTTCTGATGTATATTTTAGAGGAATTTGACATTATTCAAAGTGCAGACCCATGACATACAGAAATGGAAAGCCAAGCCTAGCCAAGAATTATTAGCGGCCACAAGAGCTAGTGAGCAATTTTTATATATTTATTTGTTTGGTTGATTTGGCAAAATGAACCCTAGAGTTACCCTACAATACTGGCTGTAGCTAGAAATCAATCTTTCTAGACAATCGTGTAACAGAGACATAAATGTAATTTAAACCTCCAGATAGGATGTCTCTGCTATAATTGCAAATGAATTGGGTTTGGATATATGTTTTATGGATGTTGAACTCTTGTTAAAGCCTTCTGCTCTTTCCTCAGCCTTCCAAAGGAACCCTGGTCAAAACACTATAGTTATGTTTCCAGAAAATAAGATGCACTCATTCAGAAATCTTGAAGACCTCTAGATCTTTCAACCGCAACTGCAAGTTTTTCAGGTGCTTCTTGCCAAATTTCCTTAAAACATGGAAACACAGTCTAGTTGGTGTCAGTCCAGACCTTCATCAGTGCCAGACATAACACCAATGCCAACAGTTCTCTATCACTGCTTTTGTCTGACCCTCTACATAGCACAGGGCACTGAATTTCTCTACTAGTTCTTTATTAGGTACAATTACTTTTTAAGTTGAATTTGTCTTCTGAAAGAGCACTCTACTCATCTTGAAGAAACTAATATAAAATACACCATTTGTTTTTCAACAGGCAATTATATTCTGCTTAAAAAAGAAAAATCGATTTATCTAATTTCAACTTCTAGTCTTTGTTACTTGCAGTGTTTGTTCCCTTAGATTGAAGAGTCTTTTATTACTGCATATTTTCTTCCTTCTGAGGGCTGGCAACAAGGTCAAGAAGCCATTGCATTATGTATCAAGTTACCATCACAGGGTTGTTACATGTGCCTTCATCTCAAACCTTTCCGTTGGAGTCTGCTGTGAGATAATAGTACAGCTAGCTGGCTACTGTGTTTCACCAAGGCGGTGGTGACTTCTTTAGCGGCAAAAATATTGTTTATGATCGTGTAATTTTGCTCAACTCCCTCCCCTCTGTCTCTGCTTCTCCTCCCACTCCTCATCTGTTTGTGCATTTGGACATGTTGATCCCCACTTTTTAATTTTTAATATGGACCTCACTGCCACCGTCTTTTCCTCCTCCTCTTTTCTCTTACTCCTTGACTTTTTGCTGCTCCCAAAACCTGCTTGTCTTGCAACACCACCTCCTCAGCTCCTGCTGGTGGGGCTGGCAGATCTGCTCCATGAGGAGTTAATGTCAATAATGGCAGTAAGCCTTATTACTTGGAATTTGTGACTTCATTTTAGTGCCAGGGTGCTACATTTCAACCTCAGTAGCCTGTGATTTAGAATGAAAGCTTTGTGAGACAGAGTCTTTACTCTGGTATACACAGTTATGGCATCTTCTCACTGATGAGGATTCTTATGACTTCTAGGGGTCCAGTAACACATGTAATAAGTGACTTAAGTGATGATCTGTGTAGGTAATTAGGTAGCTGTTTCTTCCCCTCACCTTCTCAGGATTCTCTGCATGTGATCCCTATAGCCTTTGATTACTAAAATTATCAGGACTTTCCTTAACTTTCTGTGAATCTGGATTAATTTGGTGTGTGTCTGCCTCAGTTTCTCATGAGCTGAACAATTTTAATAGTTTATGCTTCAAGGCTATTTGGTTTAAAGTTGTAGTGTTTGCATCATAGTTTAGGGTCCTGCGTTCCAAAGGCTCAGGATAAATGCGGTATTGTATTGTTACGGAATTTTATTTGTGTTTCTGACATTAGTAGGTTGGGGGGTTTTTTTTGCATTTTGGAGCATATTTTCAATTGCTTCAAGAAAAGGCAAAAAAAGTGTGGCCACTGAGTTTCACTGGAAGATGGGAAGTCCGTCAACTTTAGTTCCTTTTGGAAAACTATTAAGTATTACAAAAATATTAGTAAATCTGAGAAAACTTTCTGTCAATGAATGAGTGATTATTATTTCAGGTTAGAGTAAGAAAAAAACAACCAATAGTAAGTGTCATAACTCTCTGTGAAAGAAACAACTAATTTCAAAAATTTTGTGCCACTAAATTTCAACAAGAACACCCTAAAAATTCACTAATTCATCCAAACCTAAGGAACAGTTTATGTGGCAGGATACAAACATTGGCTCAGGTGTATTTTGAACAGTGATACTAAGTCCTGATCAACTTCTAGCATGTTGTGACTGAAATTCATTCAGATGCCCAAACAAATATTTAATTCTTAAGATCAAGTAGAAATTTTCAAATACTTATACTTGGTATAAATAGAATTGTGAAATCAGTAAGTTCTGTGTGAACTTGAAAGGAAAAATCCCTAGATCTGTGTTACTTTAACACATTTTGGCTCTCAGGCTTTATTTGCTTTTCAAATCTCTTAAGATCTCCCCATTCCTTTCCTTTATATATTTGAGCTTTAAGAAAAAATTAACCCTTAAAAATAAATAAGGATTTGTAACTAGATAGAGGCTTAAATTCTGTAATAAATGGTGTTTGCTGGAAGCCTTTGACAGTCCTTGTCTAGTTTCAAGGATAGATGCAATTTTTATATTGCTATTGCAATAATAAGAATTATGTTCATAAATTCATATTCTGCCCATGGTGTCATCCCATTACCTTCAGCTAAAATGTTTGGCACAGATCATTCTGTCTTTCTGGTGTTGGTCTAATTTAACATCTAGGAAATATCTGTTACAAGTCACACTCAATTTTAGGATTGATAGATGATAAAAATCTGGAAATAGCTGTCGTGGACCAAAAAGTTAACATATACCCCTGAAGAAAAGTATGGCATATTACTTCAAGGTTAAATGATACCTAAATGTTTGTAGTAAACATGGAAGGAGGGCAGAAATGTTGTCCTTAGAAGAGATATGAACGGAAGCATGGAAATTGCAGGAGGATGACTGAGCCATTTTCTACTACAAGATTAATTCTAGTACCAGAGATGCCACAGTCCAGCAGTTCCTAAGTTTATGCAAGATACCCAAGAAATGTACAAGTTCAGAAGTTCTACCCACTTTCCATTTGCTATCCATATTTGAATTCAGGTATTTTTGATATCTTCCAAGGGAAGAACAATTATCCTCCAACTTATCTTGCACAAAAACATGATTAAATAATTTTTTTTTGTTAAGTGAGTGGTGGGTTTTATTTGAGAGGCAGATGTTGGAAGGCAGAGGAGCCTGATGTATCAGTGAAGAATGAAAATTATATTAATTCAATTTTGTGTGCCATAAAGGTAATGTGCCTAATTGAAACATAAGGATAGGAGAAAGAGAGGAAAAAAAGAAACCCTTATATTATCCTTTCTATTTCTTCTCTCTTTCTTTTTAAGGATAGCCTATCATTAGTCATCATGAAAGCTTTTGGTGACCACTGAAACAGAGGAGAGACCTTTGACATAGCTTGATCAATCCTAATTGAATAGACCAGAGGGACAGAAGCCAAAAGAAGGGGATCCATTCTTTGCATTTGACAGCCTCGTCCTTTTTAGTTTGTCAGCTGTCAGAAAATATTGGGGCACTCTCAGGGTGCATGAGAATGCTTTTAGTTGTCATACAGTTTTTTGCTACATGAAAAAGATTGTTTTAAGTCTTGAAAGGTGTCTGGTCTGCTCTGAATATCTAAGGTTCAAACTTTGGAAGGTACCTGCTGGAG
Source organism: Serilophus lunatus (assembly GCA_013399895.1). Lineage (NCBI taxonomy): Eukaryota > Metazoa > Chordata > Aves > Passeriformes > Eurylaimidae > Serilophus > Serilophus lunatus. The sequence goes on from VXBA01000387.1 coordinate 966,175, forward strand.
TCAGTGAAGTAAATGGGAACTTTGCTAGGTAAGGCCTCGGAATGTTTCCTCAAATTAACAGAAGGTGTCATTCCACTGCCTATTCCTTATGTCCCGATCCAAGTTGTAGGTCATTATTTTTTTATCATTTGCCCGCTTCCTTACATGGGAGTAGGATATGAGGCAGGGAAGTCTGACACTTAGTATTTTCCGTGACACATCCCATTTGAAGATGTTTTCCATATACTTCTGCATTTCCCATGAAAAATTCATAGATTAAGAGAAAACCTGAAGTCCTAGAAAAACTGCATGTATGGGAGCAGGCATTCATTCATTGCTGTAAATGGGCAATACTCTTTGATTTCTCAGAGGCTGTAAATGGGCAACATTCTTTTGACTTCTCAGAAGCTGTCTTACGTATAAACCCTAGCATAACTATCACTGGACCTGAACAAATACTTTCAGGAAAAACAGAGGTGAGGGAAGAAAGGAGATAGAAAATGTCTGCCTTCAGTCTTCCTGTGCTCCCATCCTTTCTCCCCAGCTATGCTGGTGTGACATCACTGAAACCAAGGAAGCGGTTTCTTGTGAGAAATTTCAAGCAATACACAGAGGAGCAAAGCAGGGAAATCTAGGGTCGAATAAAAACCAAGAAGACGAAGCCTTATACTAAAGAACACTGATTGAGACCCTTTGCTTCACACTAACATCAAGCACTGTCATACTTAGGTCTGAGGCTCCTTTACTAGCATTGACCTTCCAACCTTTCTTCTTGCCTTTAACTACATGTAGATTTTTGTGTGTGTTGCCTCTCTTGTTTATGCTTTTAATCCAAGCACCAGACCACCAAGGGTCAATTCACTGCTTTCATAATTTTTTTTTTCAGTTTGATGAATTCAAAATGCCGAAAATCTCCTCAGAAACGTTACCCTAAATTGGTGTCCACTCTAGCAGCGAAAATCAAAGCAATTAAAATTGCTTGGAGGTGCTACCATTTTCTCCTTCTATAATTTCTTCTCTCTCATTTTCACAATTCAGACAGGAACTTAAGCACAGTCCACACTTTTCTGTTCCTGATCATCCTTACTGCAGTGCTTATAAACCACACTATCTTTTCTGCTGTAGGTACTGTCTCCAACATGTATTTAGCAAAGAAAATGTGCACAAAGATCACAGTTCCTCTAGCCGTTAGCTACATTAAGAAGACACCTTCTTCATGAGTTGTAGAGTAAGTGAAAATTGTCACATTGACAGTTCCTCTGGGCAAAGTTTGGAATTTTGTATCTATTTCTGCAACAAAGGATTTGCTGCAAGCTCTTGTTCTTATATTGTTCTGTAAAGGACCCACCTCTAGGCAATCGATGCACTACACAACATTAATACAATTATACCAAAAGAGCAACCACTCCAGCAAAACAAGGAAAAAAGAACTCTGAAAGGAAGAATGAATAACTCAAAAAAGGTCAAAATGGTCATCAGCACTATCATCACTGCAAAGGTCTTAAATAGAGCCTGCATGGCCATAAAGGGAGTTGACAGACATCCACAGGGAACGTCTGAAGCCAAGCTGTTATGGGGAAAGTTCCTGTCATATTCTAGAAAGTGTCTTAGCACTGAAAAGCTGGGTGAACTCAGCTGCACTGAAAGCACCATTGGAGTTCTGACAGGTCATACCTTAATGTAAAGAATTCACAGGAATCTGCTCTCTCATTATTCAGCTTATGCTGAGGGACATGAATTTCACTTCCTTGCTTTGGTTACTCCTGTGACAGCTGAGTGGTCTATGTGTCCAGGAACAGCAAAAACCTCTATTCTTATACTGTATACTTATACTGAGAAATGTCTTTCACTATGACAGCTTCACAGGATTTTAATTTCTGTCTAGAGCAACACAGGTACTGATGTTGGTGACCAAGTCCCTTTTAGTCCAAGAGAGGAAAGAGGCTATGAGGGAGGTGAGATAAACTATTTCCAAACATGTCTTGGGCTGTAATTTAGAGCACTTGGGTCTCTGCTGAATTTAATCCTCCAATAAATAAACAAAAATTATGTGAAACTCAGGCTTCTTTGCCTTGGTGTTTCTAAGAGAAACTTTGATTCTCCAGCTGCCCATGATTCACAAAGATGTGTTGAAAACCAATTTAAGACCCAGCATAACTGAATACAGCACCACATTCAGCCAGCTGTGGAGATTCATGCCAGTGCTTCTGCTACAGGACAGATGATGAATAGCTGTTGGTGTTTGGGAAGATTCTGCAGCCCAGAGCATATTGCCTTGATCTTCAATGTCAGAGAGTACGTCGTCACAGTACTAGAAATAATGAGAATGGCTGGTTCTTATACCCCTTATTTTTATAATAGAAAAGAATTTTAATATTAGGAAAAGCAGAAGGAAAGTAAAGTGCAAGATTTGAAGGTGGGTAGCTATGAAAAACTACTAGCATAAATTCCAGGCTTGCTGGCAATGTTTCCTTCCAGCTTAAACAGGAAATTCAAAGATGCAAGACAACCCTGTCTATCACTAACACATCTCACACTTTGGCTTCAAGAAGAAAACTCATTTTGCTCGGGATAGAGATACCTAATAGAGAGAAGAACACCATATGTGACTGTTATCACTGATGGTCATTGTTAAATGATAAAACAGTTCTTACATATGCAGACTGATTTGTGTAGATGGTCCACCTGCTATGGGAACTAGGACTTCATTCTTTATGGCCTCTCATGCACAGAAACTTGACTATATAATATTTGTTGTCTCTACTGAGCTTAACAGGAATCAAGGATGTGTTGAGATCTTTTCACATATGATGACACTTTCTTTCTGGTCTGTGACCATATTGGATTTTCTTCCATCTTCTTTCACATGCGCATTTCTCAAGTATTTGAGCGCAAGAGTCTTGGCTCATGTATAAGCATCTCACGGTGCTTTGAAGTCCCTCAGCAAGGAATAAAGTTCCCGGTCCAGATTCTCCAAAAGCGCAAGAAAGAGAGAAACTATAGGAATAAAGTTGTGTCCTTCATACATATGGAAATACCACAGCAGGGGGTTCAGAGCAGGACAGAAAGAGATTTAGAAACTGGAATGAGCTGGCTGGAAAAGATACATACTGAGTGACAGATAGACAGAGATGGTCTAAGAAAAGAAGAAACCCAGAGCAGTTGCTTTAGAAAGGACACCAGTTACAGGAAAACCAAAGGAAAGAACAAATGGTTACAGGAAAACCAAGAGAAAGAGCAAATATCACTTTTTTTTTTTTTTTTTTTTTTTTTTTTTTTTTAATGTAATTCAGAATAAAGCAGTTCCTATTTTAGCATTCCTCTCCTTGGACCTCCCATAACTTACAACTGCTCTGTTCATGTCCAAAGATACATGCACTACTTGCTAGTTGCAGCACACTTTCAAAATCATGCCTTAAAAAAGATGCATTAGAAAGAAAAAACTTATGAAAAAAAGACTTAGATGCAGGCAGGAATTAGTTTACCATTGTGGGCAATTTGGATATGTTGTAGAAACATATCTAAGAATTTGTTAGAAAGTATTCTTTACTCAAGTATTCATTGAGTAATTTGGTATTAAAAGTTTCATGAAACTGGTGAAGAATTACTGTAGATTTTATTGTGAGGAGAGCCTTTGATAATATTGCAGTTGCCATGCCTTTTAACATCAACTGAGGAGCAGTAAAATTTGGTGTAATTGAGAAACAGTTGCTTAGCTCATTACAAAATCAGATGTGCTTTTTTGCAGAAATTAATGTGAAGACAAGAGGAAAAGAAAAGGGAAAAAAAAAGACAAGAGTATCACTATATGGCTCATTACAAGTAAATTTGATTCTGTTCAAACAACCCTGACTACAGAGACATTTGAATCAGCAAAATGAGATACTTAGCAAAGGACTGGTATATCTCAGTCTTGCTGGACTGTCCTAGCTCTTCATCTCTGTAGTAGTAATCAGTTGAAAAAGCTCATTCGTATTTCACATCTGCTTATTACAGAGATAGTTTTTTTCTGTGTTAAAAGACTGAGAGTCCTAGATATGCTTTTCCTAAAGCAGAAACAGAATAAGCAATGACATCCATATTCTACAAAGCCAAAAAAACATCCTGTGAGCAAATTCTTTCATGATATTCTACTGTAGTGAGAGAAGGGACTTTTTGTATATTTTTTATGGTGTCCCTTCCCCTACATTTTGCATGGCACAAGGCTACATTTGTTTCACTCTATTTTTAATGACAAAATCAGTGTTAGCTTTTTATTTTACTCATTCAAAAAATTGAGGAAGAGTGAAATGTCAGTTTTCTTCAAATGGAAGCACATTTCTCCCTGTCTATTTCGGGTACTAACTGTGCAAGAAAGTCCATGGGAGGAGATTCCTAACCCAGCTATCAAAACCAATACTGACAGGCTATAACTTCTAATCAAAGATTGACCTCGCTCAGACTGTATAGGACTCTAGGGAGTATCTTGGGAACTACAGACTGGTGAGACTGACTTCCATCCCTTGAAAGATGACAGAGTCTATAATAAACAATAAAATCATACAGTACATGAATTATATTTTCTGTTGAGCAGCATGACTCCTGCAAAGGAAACCCTCACTCAATCTGCTGAAGTTCTAGCAAAGTGACTGTAAACACATGGCTGAAAGGCAAGGAAAATTAAAAAGAAGACACTTTTCAAGAGACAAATCAATAGGGATTGGTCCTGGAAGCAATTTTATTCAATGTCTTTATCCACGACCTGGAGAAAAAATAAGCAGAGGAATACCCAAATTTGTACATATGATAATAATGTTGACAAAGAGCTGCACACAGACCTCATAAAAGCGCAAAAATGGTTGACAAATAAACTGCAATGTGGAAAAATCCAGAGTAATACAAGTAAGAAAAAAATACCCAGACAATCACTGATGGTTCACAATGCAGAACATGAAACTGACAGTTAAGGTTCAGGTAAGAAATCTCAGCTTTGTGCAGACATGTTTGAAATCTTTGGCTCAGTGACCAGTGGCAGCAGAAGAAAGCCAATGAAATACTGGACACCATCATGAAGGTGTTGATAATGACACAGGATACATAATTTTCTAAAAGGTAAATAATTCTCTAAAAGGGGTGGTGCACCCACATCTTGAGCACTGTGTGCTTTTCTGGCTGCCACACCTCAAAAGAGATGTACTGAAGTTAAGGAAGGTACAATGAAGGGCAAATATAATGATCAGGGTGATGGGGTGGCTGCCTCCTGAGAGGAAACTGAAGACTGGGACAATTTAGGAAACCTAGGTGCTGAATCAAACTTTACAAAAAGCGAAAGTGCTGGATGAGTTGAATGTGGAAATGTCCAACACACTGTGCAATAAAATAAGGAGACAATGAAAGTAGCAGTAGGTTTCTTTAAAATTGACAAGAGAAATAGCTTCTTTATGCAGTAAATGGTGGAACTCTGGAATTTGCTACCATAGGAGATTATGTGGAAGGAGAATATAAAGGGACTATTTGTTCTCAGACAGTATGACTTTAAAATGGAGACCAATATGATGAGCTGAGGAAGGACAAAAGGAATAATTTGAAGATAGTGGCTGGTTTTGCTTGCTCTCCTTTCTGAAGACTGAACACTAGGACTGATAAACAAATGGTCTGATTCTATGGGCCTTTCTTATTTTCATTAAATACACATGCTACTTTGATGGTAGGCATGACTTCCATAGCCTGTTTTACGGCAGGCCCTACACATGCCAATTCTGAAAAAGAGCCATATTGTTGATCAAGAGTTTACTCCAAGATAAATAGTTATAGTGAAAATTAGAGGATGTGAGATCAAAATGGGTACCAAACTAAAGAAACTCCATGACCAAGCCTAGAGAGGACTTGCACTTGAACAGCTCTTGCACTTGAACAGCTTAAAGCTGTGTGAGAACTAAGTGAGGTCTAAATAGAAAATATTTCCTGCTTATATTTCATTAAAATATGATATCTCCAGGGTCGAAGATCTACAATCTCCTGGGACACTGAGCCAAATCCCCTGCTCCTGCAAACACATTGTTATCCAAAGCAGGAGTAAGTTTAAAGGAGATATTTTTCTGGGACTTTGTAAGAAATCAGTGTGATCCAATCTGGCTGAGGATATATTTTGTGAAACCTTAGCTCATTATTTACCTTCTGGATATTTTATACCCCAGGTGGGCTAGTGGCATGAATATTTCAAAAGAGGCTTTGTTTATCACTCTGAGCATAATATAAGAAAAAAAAATGGCCGTTTGCAGAGGCAGCTGCTTCTTCTGATCCAAGAGTTTGGGATGACCTGTAGCTGTCATTTTTATAAACCTAGTCAGCAAGGGCACTGGAGTCTAAATGATACTGACTGATGCTATGGAAATAGGTTGTCCTTTGTGAAGACATTTTATCACAGCACTCATAATTGGAAGAGTGAGCATATAGATCCAAAGCAGAGGTTCACTAGGGAAGTCCTGGCTATGCTGTTAGGGAAAATCTCTCTAAAAGACACTAGCAGTTATGACCTATTTTTGGTACCCAGCACATGACTGGGAATGAGAAATGGGTAAAATTCTGACGTCCTCTTCTACCCCTTTATGAGTCCGGGAATAGTGAGCCACATCCTTGTTCCATTGCAGCTTTGGAGAAGATCATGACTTGAGTCTGCAGAGCAATGGGCACAGCAAGTTAGGTTCTACTTAAATTTTGCACTTAGGTGAAAGTCATCCTTGGCATAATCTCAGTGAAAGATGTTCAGCAAACAACAGCATTACACATTTAGCTGTTTTAGCTGTATATAATAATAATATTCCCCATTTAAATTCAGAAACTGGAAAATCTCTGACATCTGTTACTGCTAATGAAAGGCTGAGTGGCCGAAGACACCTATCCTTCAAGTGGAAGTCTGTACACAGCTGGAGTCACTGAAAACAGGAAATGCTCTAAGCTTGTGCTAGCCAAACTACAGGGAAACTCTCCATTACCCTTTTTTTTTTTTTTTTTTTTCATGAAGCATGTTCATTTTGGGCCACGCTCATGGATTTAGACTGGCTACTGTACTCACTTAGTGCCTTACATTTTTCTTTGCAGAAAAGCAAATCTGGTTCTTGGGGTACACACATGATCATTGTGCCTGAGGAAGGAGAATACCTCAAAGCTTCTTGTGGTCCACATTCACGGGATTAGGAGTTCTATATGGTAAAATATAGGTAAAACTGAATTCTGTCATCTCTTCCCAAGAAGACAGTAAAACAAAGAAGCAAACAACAAACAAAAGAAACCAAACTTAAAGGCATAAAAGGGTGTGAATGAACTATACATTAATTTCACCATAGATTTTGTTGTTCACTCTTAAGAACAAAGCTCAGATACGGTGGTGCAATTTCTCTACATAGCACAAGGGAACGTGAATGCCAACGTGATATTCCACATGCTGGTTTTGAATATTTTCTTGGAAAATATTTTCCTGAAATGCAGAGAATTTGAAAGGACTTCGGGAACTCTGTCGTTACGCGCTTGTGCTCTACATACTTCAGGCTGGAAGACAGATCAGACTGTTATGTATGCTGACTAAATACACTACAGTTGCATCACGAAACCTATTTCATCTCCAGCATAGCGTGTTGCTAAATCTATAGTAACGATAAAGCTTGCTACACACACTACAATGCTCATCAACAGATAGCAGTAATACTTATAGTAGATGATATTTTTAAACTGGCCACGTTTTGATGCATCCTCTCTCATGTTCATTCTTCAGAACCTCAATAATGGTCTGTGAGAACTCCTTTAAAACTCACCACGCATAAAATCGTTTGCAACAGAGTTCATCAGCAAAAGGTATTCTGTAATAAATAGATAACTTCTGGGTCCCATTTTTGATGTACAATCTGTGAGATTGCCTCTCCATGCAACGATGAGAGCATCAGAGAAAAAAAATGTCAGGTTGTAGGAAAAATTTAGGTTAATACTTTAACCCTTAAGAAACATGGGATATTTTATGCATGTCTTAGACAAATTATAATTTTTGTTATGATAATGTTACTCCAGAGTCATTAATTTATCTGAAGACTTTCAGATTAATTCCAGTGAGATCAAAAGGAAGACAAATTAAACTGACATCCAGCAAATAGCCTTTCAAATATGTAAATCAAGAGATATGAATCTGCAGTTATTGATAGGTACAAATTACCAGTAATTGGCCAGTCGAGGTAAGAGTTTTGTCCTTTTCCACTTACTCTTTCTCAAAATTCAGAGGAAAGAAATTCAATTAATCAAAAAACCTGAAAACACCTACGTACTCATCAGTCCCTTTCATTTAGCTTAAGCATTATTACAGACAAATATTACCAGTGTTATTACTAATTTTGATATTAAAAAATAACTAAGTGTTGCAACCATTAAAATTGTCTGAATATGAGTACAAAGAGATACAGAAAAGTCTGATTTTGACTACTTTCTACCTTATCTGTATTGACAGGTAAGTTTTGAACAACCGAGTCAGAGAAGTTTTCGACATCTTGAGTGATTTAGACTTGTGAGTGAACCAATTGATGTTTGGTTATGTGATCAAAATAAAAAAGGAGATTCCTTCTTCTTGATTTCAAATACTGTTTTTCTTCCCAAAAGAGTGAAATACGAGATGCATAGAGAAGTTGGACCATAACAAGAGTCAGAGAGATACAGCATTTTAAAGCCCTAGAGAAGTCCTCATTTGAATTCTATTCTGAACTTCCTGGCTTAGGCCTCTGTCTACATCCTCCTGCTTTTATTCTCTCTAGTTGTGCACTAACAACTTTAAGGCTCATGCAGCATGTAAGCTGATTGCTTTGAATATAAATGGTAGACTATTAAAAGCAGAATTTAGTCTTCTACTCATAAATCATAAAAGGAAGCATAAATTCTGTGTTTTAGTGGAGATTTAAATTCCTAAATGGGTTTTATAGGAGCCACAAAAGACCTATTGACAATACCCCTTTATGATAAAAAGTAAATAGAAGTGACAAAGTCAGAATTCAAAATGCCACTGCTTAGCTCCCACTAGCCTGAAGAAGACCAAAAAATGGCTGGAGGAAACCTCAGAGGGAAACAAATGATAACATGAAATTAAATGTGTAATATTCCTTTTTATGCTGTGTGGGGGAAAAAAGCACTCAGAGAATGAGCTGGTACATTTGCATAACAAAGGAAATCAACAACAACAACAAATTGCCATCGTGTTCAAAGCTGATAATTGCACAGATGACAACAAGAAAGCGCCTTTCTTCTCAGCTCTCTAGGGGACAAGCCTTGTCGAGATGAGGAAAAAAGGTGGAAAGTGACCCCACTTGCTTTCATGAAAATTAGCAAGCTCAGAAAATGTCTTTGGTGCAAGGGGGTGGCCAGTGAATAGTGTGAATGCTAATGAACACAACGAGGGCAGAGGCTCAGCCAGTGTTCCCATCAGCTCCATCAGATGATCAACAACTGGCAGCGGATTCTTCTTCATACCAGCCTCATCCAGCTTTACCAATGTCCAGTTCACCTTGTCAAGAGAGTCTTTTTGGAGAAGTGACTTTTTAGGGGTTTCTATTTTGTTTTAATTTTTTCCCCCCCTCTGTTGATACTTTCTTTCAAAGATGCACTGAATTTCTATTCTTCAAGCCCTGTTAAATGTGGGAATCTGCTCTGTTTCTGCACATATCCAAGTAATCGGTTTTCCCAAGTCAGTTATCTGAATATCTCACCTTACTGGGATCAAGGTCAAGGTATTTGCAATCACTATCTCCTCTGAGGTTCCCAAGCCCTGGAAGATTTCTCACTCTAAAGAAAGAGGTGTTACTTTGGGCACCAGCAGATCACCAATTGTAACTGGTTTTGTCAGCATGAAAATATGTATTTGCTTCGTCTGCAAGATGAAACATAATGTGATTTATCCAATGACTTCCTAGAACTACTGTGACTCCAGAAGTATGCTAAAAGTGCTGAATAGTGGTGGTATTTTTTTTTTTTAATTATCCAGTAGTAGGGTGTCCTTGAATATAACTCTGAAACTCTGAAAGTGTGTGACAGATGCTGAAAGTTCTAGACAGAAAGACAAGCTGTAACAGATTGGGACAAACTAATACATTCCTGTTTAACTCACCACTTCTTACTCTTTTCCATTCCTGCATCAATAATGCAGCAGGCAACAAAAATGAACATAGCCACAGAGTCTTATTCTAGTCCTTCTTATTTTGGACCATCTCTAGTAGCATAAAAATAGCTCCCTTTGGCAAGTTTTTACAGACTTGAGATGTTTAAACCACTGAAATCTGTCCTTTAACCTTATGGAAAATATCTGCAAAATTTAACAGAGTTTCAATTATTTGATTTAGAAAAAAGTCTTTTCAAAGTTTGAAGAGTCAACACAAACAAAAGCAATTCTGGGGAGAAAAATTATTAAAGTCAGCGTGCATTCTGAAAGGCAAAATATGTGCATCCATTTTAAAGTCTTTGCTACAGAATTCAGCAACAATTTTCAATTTTGTCAGTAGAATCAATTAAAAAGCAAAGAGATCCTCCTTCCACCCCACACAATAACATAGAGAAGAGAATCACAAATGTCTAAAATCAGTCAGGTATTATTTTATTTTTAAATCCCCTAGGATTTTTGTATTTGGTGTCTGATGTATAGTTTGCTTTTATTCATTCCAGAATAAATGGATGGCAGTCAAAGAGACCTTGAGAAGACAGACAGTTCAGGTACTCACATGAGATCCCTGGGTTCAAGCCTCGATAGCAGACAAAACAGAAACTTTTGCCTGAGGCTTTAACAGCCTATATACCTTAACCTGTCAGTCCTTAGAGTTGGAGGAGTTTTATCTTGTATAAATAATGAAACATTTGTAGTGAAAGGGGGTACAGGCTTGAAAGCTCTGTCATTGGGGGACTCATTTAGGAAGACTGAGGGCACATATTCAAATGGTTCTTCAGTAAAGGAGGAAAAGAGCAAGTAAGGGCTTTCCTATCACCTAGACAAATGCAGTGAGCAATTGGGCAGCACTCAGTCTCTCTCATGAAGTGGATTTAGCTTTTCCACTCTTCCCCTTGTGTCCAATAAATATGAGGGATCTTAACTCTAAGCACATTAAAACATGTTGATTGTTCAAAAATCTGTCATCAGGAAGAACTCTTTCAGTGCAGTCAAAATGAAGCTCTTAGAAGCAAAAATGAAATTCTGTAGAAATAGATGAAGAGCTGACCAAGAAAGGAATAAACTAATAGATCCTATATCTGTCTTCAGACTCTGCTCATCTAATTTTCTAAACCCACTTAATTTGAAAGCAACTGAAGCAGGTTGCTTTTAGATAAAAAAAAAATTACATTTCACTGCTACGTTTACAAGCTCAGATGTTTGGGACTGAGGACACCATGCTATAGAGCATAGGCAGCTTTGCTTCTGTCTCCTTCATCTCCAACTATCAAATGGAAATGGGTAATAGTTTCTCATGGGACCTGGGAGCAATCTGAGATATTCACTGGTTGCACAGCTATGACAAAATGAAAATATCAATCTGAATTATCTGAACAGAATCCAGGATGAAGAAGTGTGTGTGGAGTTGGTATACTGTGTTTTTTGTTTGCCTTGTTTTGGATGAGTTATAAGAATAAGGCTTTTTATCTGAAGCTTGTAGAGTATCTCATCAAAACTTAATCAGGCAAGTGGGTCCTTCCTCTGCTGATTTTCCTGCCTGGCTGATGGAGCTTAATACCTGTATGAAGCACCAATTGGCATTTCTCAGGGTGCAGATTCCACTAGATCTTTAATGTTACTCCTGCCAGGTTTCAGTTGAAGCAGCAAGTCTACGGTGTGCAGATAGATGAGTTTTTCTGACTGAGGACAGCAGATGCACAGGCTGGACTGTGAAAACAAGGGAAATGGGACTGGCTTGCATTGATCCTGGCTGTGTGTAGCAGTCTGAACTAGGGACAACTCTAATGGTCTGTGTGAGTTGAGAGATGAAGTGAGGGACAGGCAGAGGAAAGGTTGGAAATACTCTAAAGTGAGACTCTTCAGGCTGAATCCATCACAATGCTCAATTAAGTACATATGCAAAGCTTGTCTTGAGGTGCTGCCTAGTGGCTCATAAAATCAGTTGTCTATGATCCTGGACATTAGCAAAAGGTTTATTGTTAATGCTGTTAATTTTCAATACCATATTTCAGTTATAACAAACTGATAACAAACAGAGCTGTAAACTCCCTCAATATTTTAACCTAGTTCCTAAATAGGAACAAGCCATTTCAGGCTTTGTGAATTGGTGAGGACTATTTGCCAATGGCTTGCTTGTGATTGGATTCTCTGATGTCTAATAAAGGAAAACATCAATTAGGTGTTTTTTCAGTGAAAGCAGTGGTAGTGCCTTTCCCCCACTATTCTACCTGTTTCCAAAATTTATATTAGAGCACAATATATTTGAGTCTTTTTAGCTCCACTGCTGAATTTATCCAAAATCAGCTGAGTCCAAAAGTTGAAGGACAAACGCAAACTGTGATCCTTCCCCTCGAAGCTAGATTTGTACTTTCAGATTAAGTCAGAGCTGCTTACGGATTTCCATGGCAGTACTATATATTTTCTCCAGTGAACAGATTGAGATAACAAAATTATCATGACCACTCTTCAGCTGAGCACAGGCCTTACAGACAGCTGCCCCTCTTTGCTGTGACCAGTGGGGTCTGATCTCACCATTCAGTCAGACCCTGCCTGCGTGTATAAGGGTCTAGTTCTTCATAATGTTTAGAAATATGTGGCAAACATTTAGAAATTTCACAGTCTCAGTAGGGAAGGAACCAGGCCCCAACTGACAGATAGTGAAATGAGGATAAAAGGAAAAATGGGTCACACTATTTTTTAAAGGAATAAAGAAAGACCGTGGCATAAACCCAACTTTATCTAACTCATAACAACTCAGTACATTCAATGATATCCCATCTTTTAAATATTGGTAATTTCGTGATTGGTACAATCCTGCAGCACTTGGAGGAATGTGTCTAAGGCTTCATAGGGTTTTGTTTTCCTTGAGCCAAACTCAGATCTTTCAAGTAGGGGTTTACAACAGGAGCAGAGCTATTACTTTTCTCTCACATTCACACAGCCAGTCCATTTCCACTATTCAAGAAGCTCTTGCACTGTGCCCTCTAGACACAAACCCAACCCTATGCTGTCACTAGGTCAATTTGTAGCAGAACTGCAAATGTAACCCTCCCGAATCCTAGGCCCCTGTGCTTGTTTAACATTGGATTTATCTCCCCTTTATTTATTTAATTTCCTGTGCTTGCTGTGCAATGAACCTCTCCAGGTTCATTCATTCATTTCACCTTGGCAGCATGTCACTATGCGGACAATCTATTGAGGATGAGATGGAAATAATATTACACTACTGAGCTGATAATACCTGACTTTAATATCTCTTAGCAGTATCTCCATTGTGCTATGTTAGTGAAACAGATCCAACAGTGTAGGTCTCTAGTGTAAACCAAAGGAATTGTGGAGGGGAATACTTCTGCTGTCAAAATTAGACTTCTAATTTATCAGTGACACAGAGTGAAGGAGCAGAAGAACTGCGTAGGAACAGATCAGTTACATTTCAAGTAGTGCTTCTGAGCAGGTAGGTAATAAACATCTGTATTTAACTCCAAGCACTTTTCCTCCCTCTTTTCTCCCATATCCTTGTCTTGTCTGTTGCCAGTAATAGACTAGGTTGGTTATATATAGCTTATTTTAGTGACATCATAACCATTCCTTTGGTCATTATCATGTTACTTAAACAGATTTACGATTGGTGCATTTGAATAAAAAAAAAAAAAAAGGAAGAAAAAAAATGACAGAGGGATATTCAAGGAGCCATGAGAAAAGATATTCAAGAAGTGTGGTTAAGACAGCCCTAAGAAGTTCTGCAAATGGCTTTGATCTCTAAATCCACTCTGTAAGTTTGTCTTGTAAGAAAGACACAGGATAGGGAGTTGGGACAACCTGAGTATTTTTCTTCGTTTTTAATTTTTTGACTACCTGGCCTTCAAGGATTTTTTAGCTTTCATCACTGTTTCTGCATCTCAAGCTTATGTGTGAGAGAATACCTTGTGTGCTTTACCAGCTAGATGGATATGTTCTTGTTAAACATATTCATTCTTCTACTTCATTTGTTGTAGTGACAGGGTAGAACTTGATTCAACAGTTGGCTCTAGTAGATCCAGATCATGAGTCAGATTTGATCTTGAATGCCAATATTTCATCTGAGGAAGAGGATGGAGGTGGATGGAGGAATATTTCAAATTCATTAAGTATCCTCTGCTGCCTCAGCAAGCAGCTTATCAAGGGAATCATTAACAGTGTGAAATTTTTAAATGTGTGTTTACAAATGAGTCTATAAAGAAGATGCCTGGAGGAGCCGTTCAGCTCTTCCAGGTGAATTTCAAAGGCCACATCAGCTATGGGTAAAATGCACAAATTGAAGAGGTCAAGGCTGAAACAAATGGACCTCTGTTTAACTCTTCATGTCCTGGTGGTGCGATTCATTTCTGTCTGCCTCTGTACCTCTCCTCAACCTGCCTTTCTTGTATTCCTCTTTACATGCTGATAACCACAACTTATCCTTCCTGCACCTATTGTTGGCTGGTGTATCACTGCTGTCTATAACTAAGATTGTAAGCTGCAAGTGTGAAATCACAGTCCAAAGAAGAATTAAAACCTTGCATCTCTCTTCCTGCAATTGCCTCATACCTATTTCTAGAGGAGAAGTCAGGTTGAGATGATCCTGTTTGCTATCTTACAAGCCTGGTGAAAGGTGTGAATGAGAGCTGTATTAAGGCTGAATAACTTGGAGAAAAACCCAAAAGAAAGAAAATAAAAAATAAAGTTTTTAATGGGTTTCTGAACTTTCTGAAAGGCTGCAGACACAGCATCCTAGTTTTTGAGATCTATGCACTGATGAGTTTTCCCCTTTTTCTTTTGCTATTAAAGTTCCTCATGCAGCCAAAATACAAGTGGTCCCTCGGCACTGATTTATATTATTTTTAGCGATGTACAGGCAGCAATAGTTTTTAGCTCTCAAAGCCTCATAATACTTTTTTCTTTAAAGAAGAAAGAGAGAGAGAAGTGATCTTCCACAGCAGACTGGAGAAGGAGAAGGTGACTGATAAAAGTTGTGACTGGCAGATAGAGCACCATATCCTAATTAGATGGGAACTTGGCATTTACAGTGTGACTTCTGCCCCGGTAAAGCTCTTCTCTGACCAGAGGAAGGAATAAATTCAACACTTCTTAAAGCCATCATATTATAAAATCTGTCCAGCTTTGTGCGAAGCCTCAAATTCAAATTATTCTGACTTCAAACTCTGAAAATAGCATGTTCTGAAAATAATTTTAAGGGTAAGATACTGGTATAAGATTGAGGACACTTCAGTCTAATTACCAATTCTATACCAAAATTTCAAGGTCACAGTGGGCAAGGTGCACAACTTCTGACACATTTTTTGAATGGGCATGTTCTCTTGCTTGTCTTGTTTCTTCACATAAACAAACTGACATTGGGAAGGGGCCTTCTCCTGGCATGCAAGTCCGGGTCTCAGGCTATTCTGAAGCATAAATAGCCAGAAGCAATTCTGGCAGTACTGGCATATCTTCATCACAACACTGGGAGTAGATTCATCGGTACAGATTTAGTCATCTACAGTATTGGCATTTACATCTGAGATAGTCATCTAGGTCACCTTCACAACCCATGAGAAATAGTCAATTCTAGACCACAATCCATTTAATTCAAATGTAGTTGTCAGGAGAATCACTCTCTGGAATTGCCTGTTTCTCTCCACTGACTGTCTATAGAGTTTAGGCAATTAGGTCAGATGTGTATTCATTATACATATTTATCAATGAACCTCAAGTTGTGACATCCTGCAGGAGACACCCTTCTCAAAGCATCTACGCTTTCTATGATTTGGTTTGTGGTTAACTGACAAATATGGAGTCCTAATGACCAATGCAAACTCCCCTCAGAGCTCAATTTTGCCATGATCTGCAAGAGCTCGGAGGGCTAAAATGGGGATAAGTGTTGATGAAAGGAGGACTATATTTACATATCCTTTTAGGCAACAACTTTTGATTTCTTACATAGGCTAAAGAAAAGCAACATACACCCACCTCCAAATGTGAGCAATTCTGTCTGTAAGAGAATAAAGCACTTTGACTTATGAAATCTTTTATCAAGTGTAAGTGATGGTGGACAGTCTACTAAGGCATTCCTTTCACAAAGTGGGGTAGTAAAAGAAATATCATTTTTTTTTTCTATGCGGGAGCCTGATTTTGCAAAGCTGGTCAGAAATTCACTTTTAATTGGATCTGTCCAACAAGTTCAAAGGTTACATCTGGGGACAAGGAAGGAAGAAAGACTAAAAGGCATTGAGAAAAAGATTACTTAAGAAGATGAGCTGTAGGAAAAAGAAATAAAATGAAAGGCAAAGAACGTGAAGAAAACGAACATCCCAGCCTGGAAACCATCCCACTGTCACAAAGGAAGCCATTCATTTACATTCGCAAGAAACGCAACAGCAGCTGGAGGTGTCTGGGCACTGCCATTCCACAGATGATGTCAGGCCTGCGGAAGATTTTTCAATTAATCTCTCTTGACCCTGTGCCTTGAACCCTCATTCCTATTTTTAACAACCCCATTCTGTTGAATGACCTTGGGACCTAGTGACCAATAATGCCCATTTAAGTAACTGCGGGGGTGTTGGTAAGTATGCAAGGAGAATTTGCAAAGGGCTCATTATATAAAGAGTTAGTTACCACAAAGAGGGACTCTCTCTCTCTCATTCTTGCCTGTAGGCTAGTAGTTGGGGACCTTAAACATACACTGAGTCGCACTAAACACACAAAAAATGCTCTAAAAAGGCCATTCTGCATGTAGGTAGTTATAGAAGGAAATAGATGGTTATTAGAGGAAAAGAAGAAAGGTCATATGAACATATTTCGATCAAACACATCAGAAACATAAAGAAACCATCAAAAACTTCGTATTCCTTCTTTCCACTAAAATATTAGATAGAAAAGAATTGCAATTAGAAAAAGGAAAAGAAGCACCACATCTTGTTTTACAGCACAGTGTGGAATCTGGGCTAGTCCCGTTAGTCATTTTCAAAGACTAACGCAGGAAGGATTTGGCTTCAAGTTCATGTATCTACATCAAATGTAGAGAACATATTTGTAAGAGTCATAAGGAAGTAAAATGCACTAATCTGCTTTGCCTCACCAGTGTTACAGAACACAGTTTTTTGCCCACAAGCTGCGTGCCTGAAAACTTCCTGGTATAGGTACAGAAATAAGCCTTGGATGCAAACTTAAGTTTGAAAATACGTGTTGTACCCTTGCAAGCATTATAAGATTATGAGTGTGTTCTTTAGTACATGTGTTTTGCAAACTGAAAAATAAATCTTTGTGTTCTTTTAGAAAAAGAAAAGGAAAGGAAAGGAAAGGAAAGGAAAGGAAAGGAAAGGAAAGGAAAGGAAAGGAAAGGAAAGGAAAGGAAAGGAAAGGAAAGGAAAGGAAAGGAAAGNNNAAAGAAAAGAAAAGAAGAAATTATCCTTTGTTTAATAGTGCTATTACAACATGACAATGAAAACACAGAGTACTGTGATGCTACGCAAGCCCCTCTGTACTTTGCTGGTGGAATGACAACTGTCTTAGCCCTCACTCTAGGTTTCAACAATATATCTTTTCACAAAAAGCTCTGAATCAGAAAGGGGGAGTGACAAGAGATAAGGGCAAGGCTTAAAGAAAAATGAGTGATAAACCTGGGGTTAGCTTTGAAGATACCCTTGCAAGGGAAAGAAGAATTCTCTTCATAGTGTTCCCACTCTTGGGGTTCTGGTAAGGAAAAGCCAAAGAACAGGTAAGAGGATTTATAGGAGTTGTGGGTGATGTTGGCTTAATGCTATTAATCAGAATGTAAAAACTGTCATCCTGGGTCAGACTAAAAGTCTGTAACAAAATAACCTGTTTCTGACAGTGACCTGTAACAGATGTTTGGGGAAAGTGTGTAAAACCTAGGGCAATTACAGAGTGATCTTTCCCCTGGCTGTACTCTCATGTCTGAAATCAGCAGTTTATAAAGTTCCAGGTTTTTGTTTCTCAAACTTTCTGAAGGTTTGCATGTAAAAGGTTTCAGAATCCACCTGTAAGTTTAGGCATTGCTGGGGTTTACTAATGTTTTTCTGTCTTAAGAGTGAAAGAACTGCTTGATAGTGTTACTCCAAAGTGCCTTAGGTCTTTGACTAAAACCACCACTGGCATATAACGAGAGACTGAGAGCCTGTTGTTTTTCTCTGGGATACCATTTTTGCTCCACTCCCATCAGATCTTACCAAAACGCGTGAGCCAACCGAAATGCATGAGCCAACCAAAATATATGAACTAAGTGAATTGCATGCTGGAGGACTGGGTACAGTACTCAGCAGGAAGATTTCAGGACTCTCTTCTCTGCAAGTTCATAAATTATCATAAACCTGTTCATCCAGCACCTCTTGAAAAACTCTTCTCCATGTAATGTCCTTGTACCACTCTTCCTGGGTCATCGACTAGCAAGGCGGCCAACATACTCTGCCCCAGCTGCGTTACACAAAACTGATCCTAAGCAGTGATCAAAGGAAAGCAGAAGGGCAAAGCACCAGCAGAACAAAGAAGATAAGGACCACAGAAATCCATCAAATTTTAAAATGCATTGGATGCACTAACGTCTCAGAGGAGACTCAGATAAGGACACAAGTAGTTCTTCTTACGTATTCCTTTAAGGCTGAACTTTGACGCAGAGCCTTACTCTCTGACAGCTTTGTTCGCCTTTCTCTTGTAATGCAGAGATTTCATTTTGCTCACTTCCACTAATTATTAAAAAAATAAAAATTAAAAATCAAAATGCTGTTGTGTGTATTTCTCCACCTACCATACAAACCTCACTTGCCTCTGTTAACTCCTATCACTTTACTTTCATCCAGGACAGACCTTTGTGTATGTCTCTAAAACGATCCTGTCACTGCTATGTTCAGAGCCTGTTTCTATATTCTATATTTCCTGGCATCAGGCAAAACCTCCCTTTTTTCTTGTCTATTCCAATTAGTTTCTATTATACCTTTTTTCTTTCCTTTCTTTATACCTTTTAATTCCCCTTTCTCTTTAATTCACTGTCTCTATACTGGTGTTGCTTAACTCTCAGGAAGTATTTTGGGACATACTTGATTAAAAAAGATAGAGGAGATTAAATTCAAGCAGTTCTGTATTTTTACCTTCTTATTTCCACTTTCCCTTGCCAGTATAATATCTATAATAACTGAAGTATTTATATATTTAGAATTTTAACAGTATTTTTTTCAGTCAAAAAAATTCCAAATTCACTGGTTTAAAATTAAGAGGTACTAACATATGTGATCTAAAAAGGATTCTATCTTTCTTCTTTTAAAACATAATGTAGTGTTTTAATTGTATTATTTATATAATGGGCCTCATGTTTTCTGGAAATTTAAAATAAATCCATGCTACTTTTCTTTGATGTTATGCAGAATGCCTGAAGTATTTTGGGTTTGTATTTCTTTCTTTTCAGACAGAGTTTAAGACAGTAATAGAATTTACTTATTTACAAAGATGGAAGTTTCAGGGGGAAAAATTGGATATGAGACTTCGGTCATTACAATTTTAACCCTCAGATAATCCTCATCCTTCTTAACTGAAACCTCGAATTTAATGAATTTTATTTGCATTTCATTCTGCATATGGAGAAGTGGGGCCTTTTCCCTCCTTAAAAAGCTGTACAGCATGGCAGGGGGTTGGAACTAGGTGGTATTTAAGGTCCCTTCCAATGTGAACTATTCTATGATTCTACTATTCTGTGATAACCTTAAGGAGGGTAAAAAAAATTAAAAAATCGGCCTTCCACCTGGAGTTTTGACACGTATTCTCTTTCCTTCAAGCCCAACTTGTTTGTAAAAACTTCTAATAAACATGAATCTGACAGTCAGCCTAATATGCTGGAATCAAAAGCTATTATTGACTTTGCAATATTGATCAATGATGGCCCAAGCCCCGTAATAGATTACGGTGTTTCTCTTTGAATGCAGCTGCTCAGCTGTTCCCTCTCTGCATTAAATGAATGCTCCTCTGTCAGGAAATGTTAAAATGACCCGGTTCAGAGCCTCTTGCTTGAGGCCTTGCCTTTCCATGGATTGGGTTCATGATGCAGTTCCAGAGCCATGTAAACACAGAAGCATCAGGTTGCTACTTCTTTTTGGACATGTGTTTCATGAGGTTCTTTGCTACTCACCCCTGTTTTATCCATTCTTAGCAAGGCATCTATACGCTTTTCCATGGCACATCTGACCAACATCTGCACTTTTGCTTCTCTGCTCTGCTGTGAGCTGTATCCTCATTGTATAGACCGGAAACAGAACCACAGGGAGGCTTACTGGCTTATCACAGAGAAAGCTCATGTCTAAGAGGGAGTTTGAAGCCACTTCTTTCATGTCAGCAGAGGATGTATGAAATGTTGACTAGCTCCTCTCTTTTTGTGATCCTCAAACCAGCCTTCTACTCCAAGCTCTAAATTCCAAGACAGTCACTATGTGAAAATAATCTTCATCGGCTTGAAGAGTATGGTAGGATGGCTTTTCCTTTACCATAGGAACATGGAGAAAGGTTATCTTATGCCTAGCAGTGAGTTACACTTCAGCAGACTCTGTAATCGTGGTCTTCTCTGTGCTATTAGGAGGTGATAATTGCAGCATATCTGGGAACAACAACAAGTCCCTCGAATAAACAATAGTAGCAGCCATCTGGAAGGCAGTCCCTATGTTTTGCACTGTTCTTGAGATGGGATTGAGGCCCATTATCAGTCCAGCTAAGGTCCTAGTGGAAGCAACATTTCATAAGGTGTACAAGGATTCAAAAAACACAGGAAATTTTACTATTTCTGCAGCTGCCCCTTCTGTTGAAGCCAAAAAAAAAAAACAACAACTACTCACTTGTTGTGAAAATGTGCAATTTAAAAATGTTTAAATGCAGGAATGTCTACAGAAAATTTCTTCTCGTTTTCTGAACAAAAAGATGTAATGTGTACTGAACAGCCAGTTGCAAAAAATGTTTCAATATTATCTTTTCACAGGGAAAAATTATACATAATGTTCAAGAAAAGTGAAATGAACACATAAATGCAGTTTTCAGTGACACCTTATATTTTTCCCAGATTGTTCTCCTAAGCTGGAATATTTTTAGTGGATTTCATCAGAAGAGAAGCAATAGTCTAAAGTAAGGAAAACATGTTGAGTGATCCACAATTTTTAAGCGGCAGGTCATGAACAAGTTGTGTACAGGAGCTACGCAGAGGAAAGCTAGCATTGCTGTTCCTGAGAGCAAGCCCAGAGCCAACATTTCCAGATCTGTATATAAACAGGCTTTTGTTTAAACTGGGAGAAACCAAAACTATGCTATGAAGCAAACAATGGACACTGGTATTGAAATGAAAAGGATATGGAAAACATGAGAGTTTTAGAGCAGGTGGCATCAAACCCTTCCTAAGGAAGTCAAGGGCTCAGCGTCCCCAAAGCAACTCGGCAGAGAGCTCCCCAAAGCGATCTCTTACACAGTCTTCTGTAGTATGCAAATTTATTGAAATACAGTCCCCTTTGCCTACTGGGAGATGAGTGCGCTGTGATCCGTCCTCTCAACCCACACTGACACAGGCAGCTGACATAGAGGTTTTGAAGATTTCCCTTTTGTTTTTGCTGCCAGCTCGTGGGAGGGGGAGAGAAAGAGGAAGGGGAAAGAGGAGGGCGTAATGCGCCCGCGAGTGTGTGTAGGCAGGCCAAGAGAATCTGTGCCACTGAACACCCAGATGGCTGGAAAAATTCACCTTTTACTAACTGGATCCAAGGCAGATTTTTGTAGCGTGTGGGTGGGAGAGAGAGCAGGGGCTATGAGGAGGATGCAGGAAAGCAGAGCATGTAAATGCACATAAGTTTGCACCAGAAAGAGGGAGAGAAGGGCACAAGGTGGATGAAGAGGCTTCTGTCTGCATGTATAGAGTGACAAAACTATACAGGGGAGAGGAGCTGGGTTATGGCTATGTCCCTCAGGAGCAGAAAACCAAACACCCTATAAGCCTCTCCTTTGTCCTTCTCTGTGCAGAAGAGGTCTCTAGCTCTCTTTACCCTTGCAAAATATGATACAGGACAATTTCTTTCTCCCTAGATCCCCTGAAATGGGTTTTGAAAATTATAAAAGCTGTCTATCTTGAGCTGTATTAAC
The DNA here is from genome assembly GCA_013399895.1 of Serilophus lunatus. Lineage (NCBI taxonomy): Eukaryota > Metazoa > Chordata > Aves > Passeriformes > Eurylaimidae > Serilophus > Serilophus lunatus. Next base: position 988,448 of record VXBA01000387.1, read on the forward strand.
CCTTTAAGGTGACACAGCCCACATGCAAGCCAAAGCTCATACTCTAGCACTTCATGCTCCTGACCATGAGGCTATGTCCCTACCCAAACCTCTTTCCAATCTGTATTCCTGGCTTTAAGAAGAAATGAGCCAACAGAAATCTTTCAAACCTACTTTGCTGGGCCTTTTGTCCTTAAAAACATGAAATTCTGGCACAAGTGTAGTTAAATTCCCTGCCTTCTCCCCAAAACTGAATCCCACTTGCCTGAAACGGTTTGAATCATCCCCTAGACTGTACCTGGGGACAACAGCAAAGTGCAAATAAACATTGACATGAAACATAGCAAGGAGTGTGCTAACGACAAAATAGTATGGACAGACCCTTACCACCTAATCACAGAATGAATAGGGTTGGAAGGAACTGAATGTCATCTTGTTCAACCTCTCTGCTCAAGCAGAGTCACCTTCCTGTCAGTGCTCATGGCTGTACTCCTAATTTACCAGTGTACAGGGATCCTGTACAGGGAGGGTCCTGACTCTTTCATCTCCAGGGCTTGAATCTCACCCATAGTTTCCATTTACCTGAGCTACCCAAGATGCTGCGTAGCTTGTGGTTCTTGGCACACGAACACAATTCAGAGGGTCAAGAAGTTTACTGGAGCAGGTGAAGCCTGCTTTGACCAGAGGAAATACAGGATACACATAAACAGTTCAACAAAGATACAAGTAAATACTTCTAAATATCGCACATTAATTGCATGCCTGAATCAGTACTGATGCTCACCCTTAAGGTATCTAGAGACCCTTGAAATTCTCTCTATGATGGGAAGTATAATGAAATGCATGCAAGATAGCTTAAGGCCATGACCATTTCACTTTGGGGGCGTTTCTTGAAGATTTGAAATTGAGTCAGATCTGTTAAATGACTGACAAGTATTTCCAGTGAGATCTGACCAGACTTGGGAAGATGTAAGCCTTTTGGTGACCGAAAAGAAAAAGGAGAGAGATATCATTTTAAGCTCAGTTTGGAGTAAGGATGCAAAACCACACAAAGGAAATATGATAAAGAATGATCTTAGGAGTCTTCAACAGAGCATGCTGTGATCTTACATCTCTAATGTCCTCAAGCTATGGGTTCTAGGTGTTGTTTTTCAAGCCAGAATGAACAATTTTGTCCATTACATCTGGTAACAGAATGAAAGTTAGCAATTCCCAAACTAAATAAATGTCCTCTGTATCCCTCACTCAGCAGAACAAGCAGAATCCTATGCAAATAGAAGGATTTTTCCTACCATCTATTTTCTGATAACTATGCCGGAAAAGACCGGGCTCTTTATTTTTGATTTAGCCCCAGCCACCAAAGAGATTCCCTGCATTGTGCTAACAGGCAGGTATGTAAAGACAACTAGTACGTGCCATGGGGGAAATCACTGTGAATGCCTTGACAGTGAGTATCAAGGCAAGACTTTTTCCGTATCTTCAAGAGAAACCAAAAACTAACAAAACAGGAAAAAAAATAATCCCCTCACATCTCCCTCTCTGAAGGCACAAGATGCTTTAAAATTCAACAGACATGGTCTGCCTTGTAGCAGACAGTGGGGCGGAGAGGGTGGCTGCTCCTCTGCTCCTCAGGTCTGCTCTCAGGGATTGCATCTGCGTGTGCAATTTTGGCATTTCCATATATCTGTTTGATTGTTATGCAGATATTTGGTACAGGGAGCTGGGCTCGTTCCCTAGCTCTCCCTCTGTAAGGGAGAGAGCCTTGTGTGTGGCAAACAGCATGCCACACTGGCTATTCCTAATGCACCAACGGGACAGTGACCAGGAACTACTGCAAGCAGCATTTCCAGCTGACTCCAACATTTTAATTGCTTATTATATTTTATACAGAAATGCATTTCTCTGGTTAGAGATTAAGAACACGGGGCTTGATTCTCCACGCTCTTTCCAGTGCTCTTTCCTTAACCCAGAGTGAGATTACTCCCTCCAAGAGGAGACATGCTACTGTAGAGTTTGCTGTGATAGCAGAAAGGAGCACCAGGTGATCAGTATCAGTATTTGAGAGTGAGAACCAAAACTCTTGTCCCACTAATGCTCCTGCTTATGTGAAGCAAGACCTGGGTATTTCCAGCTCTGCTTATCACAAGTTATACCTCAGCAAAGTCCTTCCTCTGAGTCCTCTGAAGTCATCCCTCTGTCTTCAGGAGCATCAAACCCATAAAGATCATCCTCTTCATATTCAGCAGATTAATTATTAGACGGTACAAATCAGTGCAATGGCACTGACTTTTATGAAACAAAGCCAAAGTACAATAACAGAGAATTATTTCAGGAGCTTCACTGAAGAAAGAAAGAAAATGGTATTCCCTACAAGGGCACAATGAAGCTGCAGCACCTGGACAGCAAGTTCAGTCCAGCCATTGTTGTATCTACTAATACCTTCCATGAAGTTCTTTGCACAGTTTTGATCCCAAAAGGGATCACTTAAAATATATGTGAACTTCACTTGCAGAGTGCTTATTTCTCTTCTTTTGGGGAAAAAAAGAAAAGGGAAAAAAGAAAGAAAAGAAAGAAAAGAAAAAAAAAGGAAAAAAGGAAAGGGAAAGGGAAAGGAAAGGAGAGGAAAGGAAAGGTGAGGAAAGGAAAGGAAAGGAAAGGAAAGGAAAGGAAAGGAAAGGNAGAAAAGAAAAGAAAAGAAAAGAAAAGAAAAGAAAAGAAAAGAAAAGAAAAGAAAAGAAAAGAAAAGAAAAGAAAAGAAAAGAAAAGAAAAGAAAAGAAAGAAAAGAAAAGAAAGAAAAGAGAAAGAGAGAAAAGAAAGAAAAAAAAGAGGGGAGGGGACCCAAAACCCATAGGTTACCCTGTGGGTATGACAGCCCTTTATAGCATATTGCCATAATTTCTCAGTACTTGAGGTGTTGTTACAGACATGTCAAATGGACACTCAAGGAAGCTGCATTCTGAGCAGGCTGCTTCCTTCACAGTGTTGCCCCTGAACACTTGTTTTACCAGCTTATATTCTTATACAGCAGTGCACCACATAATGCAAAATTCTGTTAATATAGAGGAGATTTAATATAAAATGTATTTTATACTTTCCACTTAATCCTAAACCAAAAAGGAAATGTCACTTTTTGTCCTAAATACGTTGGGGCCCCTCTGAGCTACTCTGCTCTTGACACCTAAACCTTTGACATCTGAATTTGAGACAGTCATCCCATTACAGGTAAATAATTTTTAATGGATTGTCATTGGACCCAAGCATTTAAGATGATTATTTTGAGGACAAACAGGCTATTCATTCCCTGCACTGACCACAGAAAGTGTGGAGATAATCAGCTGATCTGTCTTTTAGACATTTAAACTAATCCCATTCCTGAAACTCACCTTGAGTAGGGAAGTGGAAAAGGCTTGGTTTGTGCTGCAGACTTCTGTGAGCAACAGTATGAGTAGAAGATCCCTGATTCTCACCACAATGCAGATGAAGCTACTCCAGTCAGTTTAGGAGCTCTCTGAGCTCATTTAAGGAGTCTTTGGCTGTCCCTGTACTGTGGACAGATTTACTATTGTGTCTGTATCTGCACCAGGAAAACTTATCCTAGTTTCTGAGATGTGTAAGGGCTCCTAGCATGGATAAAACGGAACTGGCATTCAAAGAACTAAAGATAAGAATTCACCACTAGATTATTTTAATGTCTTTCTGAATATGCTGATTTTGAACGAAGCAGGTTCAAGCCAAATTCACCAGAATCTGAGCTCAGTCACACAACACAGGGTGGGTTTGACCAAAACCTGAATCCAGTTTCATGTGAAACCAGCCAGAAGAAAGAAAAAGAAAAGTCACAAAACCTACAAACCAAGAAAACAACAACAACAGAAAAAGAGCAGACTTACAAATTTGTAAGGGAAAATATTAAACAAAATGAAAAAGCTGTGCTGCAAATAACACCAGTGATTTTGTTTTCATGAAGAAGATTCCTTTCAGCAAAACAAAACAAAACAAACAAAAATTGTCTGTATCATTATTCAAGATGAATTCTCAGGTTCTCTGAGTACATGTGTAACACCCTTCATTTGGTGTTTTAACCACAGAAGTATGCCACTCTGGACAATGGCAGTGAGTAAGAGATTGTGTAGTGGAGGAGTAACTTGAGTCTGCCTTACAGCTTTACTATCCAGCTGATTTCCCCAGGCACTGATGCAAACATCTGGGCATTCATGTGCATGTTGACATTTGTTTCTTTATTTTTTAATGCCGTGGGGAATTGAAGATTAGGTTTGTTATTTCCACTAACCAGGCATTAAAATATCTTGAGCCGATCACGCCCTTACTGGGATTCGACTGAAAAGCACTAGGAAAAGAGGGAATGCCACAGCCCTAGGAAATAGTAAGAGAGATTAATGCAAACAACAGCGGCAGCAGAAACAGCACCCAGATGTAATACACTGAATAAACAACTTTTCTTTTCCCTTCCTTTCACATCATGGTAGATGAGCCACCAGAGGGAGTCCATGAGATCCCCAAGAACTGCAGGATAAACAGATCAGCTTTTGGCAAAATAAAGGTAATTAAACATTTTCTACCGGGGGCTGCAGAGTTCAAACCAGTATGAACTGCTTTAGGTCACTGTGAGATCTTAATTGTGGCAAAGTTTTTCAGAAAAGCTAAATCAGACTTAATTTACAGTTTAACTTCTCCCAGAAAACAAAGGGAATAAAGAAGCAAGTTGATATTTTTAGTATTGTTGTTGATTATGAAACTGCTCTTTTCCTTGTGTATTTATAATTAAGTAACATGTGTTTCAAGATCAATGGAATGAAAAAGAAGGTCAGGTGATCAGAATCCAAAGGGCAAATGATGCCTTATCTGTGTCACTGTACACTTGCTCATGTGTATGGAAATACATATAAATTTAAATACAAGAAAATTTTATACTGTTCAGTTTTACTGTTTGGTAGGAGAGGATGAGTCATGAGGTTTCACTCTGCCTTTCGATATCCAGCTGATAGAGGAGGAAACCATCTCTCCCAGGAGACTAGGAAGGGGTAAAGCCTGCCGCAGGCTGCTGTTTATAGCTAAAATGGGTAAATATGGGTCTTAGAGACATGGTATTGTGGTGGACTTGGATTGGTTGAACTTAATCTTAAATGCCTTTCCCAATCTAAATGATTCTACAATTCTATGTCAGGTTAGAAAGACCCTACCACATACAAATTAAATCATCATCCTCCTTGTAAGGCCAGGCAAGGAGTAACGTTGGTGGACCAGAAGTATTGACATGCCAAAAACCAGGGGTGTGCTTTACAGAGCTCTTGTAGAAAAAGTAACCATATAAATGTCAGGAAGGACATGTTACTCAGATCCTACTGTCTCCTCAGGCCTAAGTTGGGACTATCACCTTACTGTCCAAAAGGTGAGCATTTTTCTTTAACACTAAGCTACAAAATTATCACTCTTACCTTCCTTCTAGAACTGGTTGTCTCGAGAAGACAAAAGGTTCCTTCTCCCCTGCTCCCCCCCTCATCTTTTGTCCTGCAGTAGTGAAATCCTAGGAGACTGGTCTGAAAACAGAACTGTTTCTGCAGAATATTGACATTTTCAGCAGGAAATGCACACATATGTGGAGGAGGAAAGGACACATACTATTCCTGAGTAATATGGGGCAGACTATGTTTCAATATCATGCTGGTAGTGGAAGCTGAGCTAGTCTATATAAGAAAATTTAGTCAAAATAGATGAGACAGAGGAAAGGTGAAACAGGAGCTGAGAGGTGTAACTATGGCTATGAGATAGATTGTGACAGAGAACACACTCACCCAACTAGACTAAACAGACTATTCCGTCACCATATTTGAATTTTCCACTTGCTAATACCTCACTCATGGCTGCACTGGGTTGAATATGATATTTCAACCAGAACCCTATACAAGTGTAAAGACCTGACATATCAAAAAAATGTATGTGAGATGCTCAGGACAGTGATTTAGGAGCACTTTGCCAAGAAGATCAGGATATGGTTGGAATCAAATGAATGGCTCAAGCAGTATCTGCTGGACCAAAATTCATCCAAAGTCTGTGAGGTGAGACTTGAAAAAGAAGCCTGAAAAAGAAGCCTGACCTCTTCCTCCTACATAAGGAGTGTGAGATAACACTCCCTGTCAAGCTGTCTGTTCTCTGGATCAGCAGATTAGTTGGAATGATTAGAAGAAAAGAAAGGATATTTTCCAGTCAGTTATTTACAAATTGCACCTAATGAATTATTGATCAGGTAAGTAGCCCTCTGCACAACCCTCTAGGAATCTGTCCTTTCCAAGTCACATTCAAGGCCCCCTGGCCCAGTAGGGCCAGTGGAGATATTTCAGCCCTTTTGCTAATGGGGTATTTGGCCGCTGAGGCCATTGTTGTATTTCTGTTGTTTTCTCAGTGCAAAATGAATCTCATTAATTTAGCTGGAAAGAAACAGAAATGGGGGGAAAATGCCAAAGCTGTGCATCTGTAAAGGATAAATGTTATAACCACTCCAAATCAGATAAATAATTTCCCCATTGAAGCAGGTGAAAGATAAACACAAGATTCAAATTCACGAGACCTGAGCTCCTTTCTTGTCTCTGCCACTGCAACACTGAGCAGGTCACTGGCTGTATTAGCCAATGTAATTACCTGTCAGCAATGAGAGTGTACAGCCTGTGCAGGTCTCGTCCATGCCCTAAAACTTAACATCTGTCTGTCCTACCTCTCCATTATCTATGCAGTAAAATGAGATGTAGAATCCTACACAGTATGGACACAAAGCTAAATCAAATGAACACCACCACTGAATTATCTGTGTTTCAGTATTTCGTGTTCTTGTGCATTTTGTCTTTGTGTCTCTGTGTAAACCCTAGGCCTTATTGTCATATCCATGTAGGTTAGTGCAGTACAATTTTATCTGTATCCTTTTGTTTCAGTACTTCTTTGAGAAAGACAGGAATTAAAAATACAGGCATCAGAATATGGACCATGGATAGTAATGTGGACTTGGATTCCACTTTACAAAATACCGCGAGGCTCCAATTTTCATGGTTGTCCCTTAGCCTGTACTCTGAGACAGTAACAGCATGATCTGTTCCACGCTAGACCTTTCACCAGCACAAGGCAGCATCAAGGCACTGAATTTAATGACAATACTTTAAATTATATGGTTGAATATCTGTTTATAATCTACACAGCAAACATTTATGCTTCATGTAACCTCAGCCTTATTTTTTTCAAGGGGAAAATAATAACTTTTTATTTATTATTATTGTTTTTTTGCATAGCTGGCAAGAAGGTTAGAGTCAGTTTCTTTCTCTCTTCTCCTCTCTGAGTACCAGCTGTTCTTCATGAGGGGATATATGAGCAGTTTTATACAGTTTTAATATCCACCAGAAATTACATCTCACTGCCTTTAGGGACTGAACCTTTAAAATTCAATTTCAAATAAATATAATTATAAAATAAGGCAGGGGGAAAAAAAAAAGGGCAAGAGAAGGAAAGAGAGTATCAAAATTCAGTTCCTTGCTGTAAGAGCTTCAGGGCACAGCCAGTGGGGCTGTATTCTTTAGCAACAGTAAGAAAAATGGCTTAGGGCTCTGAGATTAGCATGTTGATGTTTTGGTCATCACTCTCTATAAGAAGACAGAGATGGCAAAATCCCATGCTGCAAAGAAGGAAGGGGATCAGGAAGTTTGTAGAGGAAGTTTTCATATCTTCTCCAAATCTGTTATAACTGGAAAAATACTGAAGAGAAAAGAATGAAAACACAACATGAAAAAGCTGAAAGGAAGAGGACTGCTGAAGTATCATCTCAGGATTCTTTCCCCATAAAAAAGACTTTCCTCCAAACAAAGTAAGGTCTCAGTGTGCACAGCTGCAATTCTGGCCGGAGGAAAAAAAAAAGACACAAATGCGAAAACAACCCAACATTCCAAGCCAAAGGGTTCTGCAGGAAGTTAATTCCCTTCGAAAATGACACACAGTGGACAATCTTAAACTGTGACTGTGTAGACAGGTTAGCCCTCAGAAAGGCATAGGCGTAGACTCTTGTATGTGCAGTGTTTCTAACAAGACATTATTTTTAACTGGAGAAGACCTCACATTAACATTAGATTAAGAAACTCCTTGCTTACAGGTCTGAATGGACCCCAGCTAATAGGTGTTCCTTCAGCTTAGTGAAGCCAAGGAAAACAAGATATATTGAAGCAGTGGTCTGCTGTCTGTTCCTAGTGATACATTATGCTGTACTGTAACACCTGTTGAAATCCCAGTCAATGCACATCCTGACCATAACAACCAAGCAAGCAGTGCTTGCAGGAGAAACAGATGCACAGAAAGTGCAGATAGGTGAGGCAGATGTAGAGTAGGTCATTCACAGGGCTTTGTTCCCTTGTCCCTCAGATTTCCCTGAATCTTGGAAGCACAAACATACTGGGAAGATCATTTGAAATCTGAGGATCCGCTGGTTACAATTATGGTTCACCAGTCTGGTTGGAAATGTGGCTGGTTCTATTGAATTGATGAGGAAATTCATGTTCATGGCAAAACCCTTGTATCGAATAAACACAAGGAATTGAGTCCTGCACCCACCATGCTGGCAAGAGATGCTCAAGGCACTCAGCAATTTCCAAGACAACTTTGCATGTAGATGCCCAATTCCATGCCCAGCACCCCTGTGTACTCCCTCTGCCTTACTTTCTGGGAGGGATCTGCTCTATCCCAAAAAGAACTTTAGAAAAGATGCACATAGTGTAAAGCATATGATCACAGACTGTTTGGACCATATGTATGCTGGACTCCAGAATTTTACTTCTGTTTTTCTTAGCTAAATCTAATTATGTATGTTCTTTGGAAATCAAGGCGAAGAAGAATTTTTTGGAAGAAATTCCCTTTTTCTTTCATTGAAAATTCTCAAAATTTAGAACAACAAAATGGCATAATTGTGATAGATTGAGCATTCCCGAGTATTTCTGAGAACTCTAAAAACATTCAAAGAGGGAAACAGATTTCATGGTCAAAAGTGGAATTACCAAACCAGGAAATAAACTGAAGAGACCAAACACTTTTTTAGGTCAGACATCTCACAAAGTTGCTCAGAGGCCCAGGTCTTGCCTGCAGCACATTTTATTACAAGTTCTATTCTGGGGCCCAGTGATCCCAGTAAACCTTTCTCCTTTTCTGTAGCAGTTTTGTCAGTTACTGCTAGGACTTTAGTGGAATTCCTTGGAAGTAGATTTCCTCTACAGCCTTTCCACATCACGCTCCAGTGACCAACTTTGCTCAGTACAATCTGCCCAACCGCAGCAGGACACAGTCACAAATCAGTCGGCACTTAGGGAGCCCCTTCACTTTTATCTCACCTTGCTCTCCGTCTGCTCCTTTCCCAGGCCTTGTCCTTTCTTACACAACTTGTGTATCATCAGATAACCAAGTAAATATCATTTTGGAGAGCTGCCCCCTCTTGCCATGCATCTGAATGAACACCAGGTTTGCAGTTATTTGTTTAGCCACTGAGCTGAACAAATTAGATTAACACAACACATGCAGCGAGGGGAGGAGGACACGAGGAGGGGGGGCCCTTCTGACAGAGACAGGAAAGATGCTGGGGAAGTGCTGTTGTCATGGCAATTAACCCTGTCTTGGCAACGGTGTCCTTCATTCCCCCAGAAAATCTGCTAGGTGATTCCCCTTTCTTCTCCTTTCTGTGTGCTGTAGAACTGGGGCAGAGCTGCACAGGATCAAAGCTGTGCTTCAGAGCTCAGGAGGTTGTGACAGTTGCAGTTGTGTGAGGGGAGGTGTGTGGGAGAAGCTTCCTTCTGCTAAATTCAGTGACACACTGTTAACAAGACAATACAACAGCAGGGTTGGTTGCTGTTTTCTCTCCCTTTCTCTACTTTTTTACAGCCCAATGAGACCTTTCATTATATTTCAAATGTGTTTCTTTTAAAGCTGTTGTGAAGATTCCCTCCTACTGCTTCCATTGCTCTTCCTTGTCTTTCACTGTAGCTGATAAGCATCTCACTCTATTGGGTCCCGTTTTATACACGAGACACACAGCATGGGGTTGTGGCAAAACAGCTTGCTCTTCCCCCTTTGAGGTGGGCATCTCCGTTCTTACACAGCTGACTAGTCGCCCTCATCTCTAATTTCAAGGAGACTTAGCATGTGTTTCACCCACAGAGCTGGAAAACCGGGCAAAAACTTTTCTAAGACAGACTCTGTCACCGTAAATCAGTACAGCTTCTCTGATGTCAAAGAAATTATTGCCAACAGTAACCAGATTAAAGCATGGAAAGACTGGAAAAGTTGTTATCCATGTTTTATAAATGGCACAGCAGAGTCAGAAAAGGGTGATTCACATGGAATCACTGTCCTGGGAGCAGCGAGAAATCTCCTGCATCATAAACCACCAAGTTAAACACAGAACCTCTCTGGTATGAAGCAGCAGTGGCCGTCTTCAAAACATTACACTGGAAAGCCCAGAGAATGGTACATTTTCCAAGTGGAAATTACCAAAAGGACCATAGGGAAATCAGATTTGTCAAAAGATAACTTTGACTGTGTGCTACAACTTTGACTTGGAGTTGGTATTTTTTTCAACTCTGCCCCTCTCATTGAAAGGTCTGGAAGCAGTGACCTCTCACTGTTGGAGACACTGCACTGAATTGTGATTTTCTATTTCTGAGATAAACTCCTCTGCAAAGCAGGAAAAAGTGCACCTAGCACACAAGAACATTTCAGTGATTCCTCTTCCACCACATTAAAAAACAGGCAAGTGCTTAGGTAATTGGAAATGGGATGAATCTAATTGCAAGAAAAGCTTTACTAGATTAATCAATTTAATGTCACCTCTGATAATTCTTGAAGCAATTCCATGTAGATAATCAGGATGTATTGATAATCCAAACTAATCAAGAGGTGTGGAGTGATGGAAAAGCCTGTTTCCTCAGTGTACTATTGCTACAAAAAGACACTTGAAAGACTCAAACAAGAATATTTTCCTTTTTTCTTTTTTTTGTTGTTGTTTTGTTTTTTTGTTTGTTTTGTTTTGTTTTTCCTTTTAATGAACTCCATCTCTAGGAAATTTTAGATTACTGTAAAAGGATTCAGATAACTTTGTTTATCTAACCAAAGTGGAATAGGCCTGTTCTTTCCAGAACATTCACAGATTCTAGGGTATTTTACAGTGGTCTTCAAACCAAAATAGGGTCCTGCAACAAGGATAAATTAACAAGGCTACTAGCACTGATAATGTTAACAGCAAGAATTTTCTATTTCTCAGCGGAAACTTGCAAGAGAGTCTAGTGGAGATGGTGGCAGAAGGCTTGAAGTTAGATAAACCCTGTGAGGTGTATCAATTAAGAAAGATTGAATCTGCCTCTGTATGAGGCAACAATGACAGAATGAATTTTCTGTGGGGTCAATAAAATGACCAATCTTTAAGAAATCTATGAGCTTTTGGACATTATGGCTGAGTAAGTTATGGTTCATACCGTATTGGGGGGGGGGGGGGTGGGAAA